>JAJKFH010001763.1:0-21956 GCA_023333565.1 Puffinus mauretanicus | reverse complement strand
GTGGCGGCGTGACTTCGTTCAGGCCACGATAGTCTACTGTTAGTCTCCACTCTCCATTGGACTTTTGCACTGGCCATATGGGACTGTTAAAGGGTGAGCGAGTCTTGCTGATCACTCTGTGGCTCTCCAGTCGACGAATCAGCTCATGGATGGGGATCAGGGAGTCTCAGTTGGTGTGGTATTGCCGCCGGTGCACTGTTGTGGTAGCGATTGGTACCTGTTGTTCTTGGACCTTCAACAATCCCACAACAGAAGGATCCTCCGAGAGACCAGGCAAGGTAGACAGCTGTTTAATTTCCTCCATCTCCAAGGCAGCTCTACCAAAAGCCCACCAGTACCCTTTTGGGTCCTTGAAATACCCTCTCCTGAGGTAGTCTATGCTAAGGATGCATGGAGCCTCTGGGCCAGTCACAATGGGGTGCTTCTGCCACTCATTCCCGGTTAGCCTCACTTCGGCCTCCAACACAGTTAACTCTTGGGATCCCCCTGTCACTCCAGAAATACAGATGGGTTCTGCCCCTTTATAGCTTGATGGCATCAGGGTACACTGTGCACTGGTGTCTACGAGAGCCTTATACTCCTGTGGCTCTGATGTGCCAGGCCATCGAATCCACATAGTCCAGTAAACCCGGTTGTCCCTATCCTCCACCTGGCTGGCGGCAGGGCCCCTCTAGTCCTAGTCATCATATTCGCTATCCACTTCTTGTAAGTTTGAATTAGAAGTCCCTTTATTAAGGTCAGAAGTGGAATCAGCCCTCTACTCTGTCTGGGGAGCTGCTCACTGGAGACTGGAGCAGCAGTTTTCCTGGAAGAACCCCCTTTTGTGGTTGTTTTCCCTTGCAACTCATGTACCCGTGCCTGTAGGACTGAGGTAGGTTTTCCATCCCACTTCCTCATGTCCTCTCCGTGGTCACACAGGTAAAACCACAGGGTGCTCCGGGGTGGTGTACCCACGATGTCTCCTCTCTTGAGCAGAGGGACGCTTGCTCCTAATGGCTGAGACACTGGCCCGTGAAGGTGGGGAGCAGGACATATCTTTGAGTTGCTGGACCTCCTGAGAGAGCTTCTCCACAGCAGAGACACAGGCCCGTAGGGAGGAAGAGAGACTTTCTTCATGTTGCCGGAGTTGGCCTGCCGCGATGGAGAGACGGAGACCCAGCCAGGTGGAAATCAGATCTCACTTTATTGCTCTACACGAACTTCTTATATACGGTTTCAGAACAACCATGTACAAAACTCATTGGCTACATCTTAATTACCTAATACATATTGCAAAACCTGAGCTCTCTATTCGCTGCTCCTCCTCACGCTGTTCCCAAGGGTCGCAAGTTCTGCTTTTGTATCTTTCTGCTGCACACCCCAGCCCCGCACCTGCTGACAGCGTCGGCTACAGCCGGGTCCACACCCTGCCATCGTGCAACCACAGATCCCAAGGTCGCAGTGCCCTTGTGGCCTAAGCCTCCACTAATCGTATCATATTATGTTCTTTCTTCTGCGGCCCATTCTTCATGCGCTCCCACAGATCTCTTTCAATTATCTTATCTTCACTGGAGTTTCCCCCAGGATTGGACAAACTATTCCCCTCATCTCCCCCTTCTTGTTGCACCATAAGCACTCGCTTTACAGAGTTAGTTATCAGTCTTTGTAAACATTGCATAACACATGGCAAAAGCAAAATCAACAACAATACTACTATAATTATAACAACTATTTTTTCTAAAATTGTAGTCCACCATCCGGACAACCCTAATGAAGATAACCAATCTGTAAAAGGATCACTACTTTCTCGAAGCTTTCTCATGTTATCCCTCAAAATTGAGAGTTGCTTATGTATTGACTGGGAATGATCAGAGATGTTCATACAGCACATCCCCTCAAATTCTTCACACCCATGCCCTTGTGCTAAAAGCAAAAAATCAATCGCGGCACGATTCTGTAACATGGCATGTCTTATCCCTTGAACGTCACTGGCTAATTCCGACAAGACATTTGTTGTCACATTAATTTGTTTTCCAGTCCAGCACGCCAACTTTCTTAATTGTGTTAACGCTTGTGCCGTAGCTATTCCAGGGGCAAATATGCTGGCTATAATGACTTCAGGAGGATTCCAAAGTGTTACCTCATCTTTACAATCATCGCCTAATTCTGCAAGAGCTCTTTTACGGCGACGGGATTTAGCATGGTTAGCTTGAAAGATGTTAGTGACACTTGGCGTAAATAGCGTTAAATGACCGACATAACACGGTCCTCCTTTAGCACTTCGAGGGATTCCTTGCCAAGCCCGATCACCACAGATTAAAAACATTCCCTCTGGCAATTGCCCTGCCTTAGAAGTAACTGCCGTAATTTCAGTGGTATTTTGACAATATGCTGTCTTGTTATATGGTCTATACGACGTAACATTAATGGGATCATCCTGATCCGCATGTGATGAAAACTGAAAACATAAATCTGAAGGGGCAGAACCTAAAAGGTTAAATTCTTGTATTTCTCTATCTGAGGTACACATAGAGCTATTACATTTCATAAAGGGAGAAGAAGCGTTAAAGGTGATATTGTTTTTATCACACTGTGACTGAGAACGCATAGAACCACATGTTATCACAGTGGGTTCAAGGATCAAGGTGGAATTGTTTACCAGGCTCATATTAATAGGGACTCCCAATAGACACGTCCTAAAAGGGTCAGAAGGGGTGGCCATCGAAAGACAGAAGCTACTCTGATTGATCTTCTCGGCCCAAGTGACCCATAGGTTTTTTCTATTTTCTATGTGTTTAAGGGTTTCCCAAGATTCTGTGCCGCTGACCAGGATGGAAATAGTAATTCCTGTCACTAGGCACTTTACGCCAAGGTTGCCTTTAGTTACTTTCATTTTCTCGGCAGCCTGCTTTTCTTTTCCCAAGCGAACCATTTTTCACACTCTCGTTTTGTGCGTTCCCGGTCCTTTCCCCAGACCGTCCAGATAGCAGGTATTAGATTAGTTTTGCTGCATTCCAAGCCACAAATCTGTATAATTTTAGCTCTCTCAATTACCCCTCTTTTTCAATCAGCACAGCAATCAAAAAGACGGCTGCTTCCTAGGGACTCATGCCCTGTTATGAGTAAAAGTCTTACTGTGTCGAATTCTTTCCTCAGACAAAGATTACACCAACGCTCAGAACGCGTCCAGCGACACCTACGCATATAGCGATTATTCATTTAAGATGCTTGAGTCTTCAGGCTCTGTTTCTTTTGCGAAAGGCTCTTCCGACCGCTGTTCGGGATCTTCGAGCGAGGTTTGGGGCAAGGGTTCACGGAACGGTCGCACATTCTTCGCTGGGATCCATCGGGGGCCTTTTTCTGTAGAGACACAAGCATAACCTCTGCCCCATGTGACAAGGGGGTAGGGCCCCATTATCTTACCTGTTTCTGGGTCACGAACCAGCACAGGAGCTTTGATTCGCATCTCAAATGAAGTATTTATGTTAAAATGTCGGATTATTGGGGGGTTACTGTCTAATAGAGAACAATTCAAAAAGTTAAAAACATATAAGGCTTTCTGTAGTCGTTCCTCAGGAGTAACGGCTCCTATTCCCCCTTTTTGTTGTTGTAGCAGGCGTTTGAGCGACTGATGGGAACGTTCAATGAGAGATTGACCTGTAGGAGAATGAGGAATGCCAGTGATGTGAGTTATACCCCAAGAGTCAAAAAATGTTTTCATTGCTTTAGAGACATAGGCAGGACCGTTATCTGTCTTAATTTGTGCAGGTGTGCCCAATGTAGCAAAAGCTCGCATAAGATGCTTACGAACATCACGCGCCTTTTCCCCAGTATGACAAGAAGCAAATAAAGCACCTGAAAAGGTGTCAATAGAAGAGTGAATATATCTCAAATTGCCAAATTCTGAATAGTGGGTGACATCCGTTTGCCATAATTGCAGACTTTGCAATCCTCGAGGGTTGACTCCGCCTGCAATTGACGGAAAGGAATGCCTCTGGCAGTCAGGGCATGTAGCAATGATACTAGATGCTTGCTGAGAGGTAAGGCCGAATTGTCTTTTAAGGCCTCCAGCATTTTGGTGGAAAAAAGAATGGCTGAGTCTAGCTTGGGCTAGACGATCCGGCAGCACGTGTACTGGTAAGGTTAATAAATCAGCCCGTCGATTTCCTTCTGCAATAAAACCAGGTAAGGAAGTGTGAGACCTAACATGCATGACAAAATAGGGGTGAGGGCGAGAGTCTAAAAGAAAGACGAGTTCCTGTAATAAGGCAAATAAGTCAAAATGTAAAATACTACGTAATACAGACGCTTCAGCTCGTTCCACAATCCCTGTAACATAAGCGGAATCAGTGATGATATTGACCGGCGTTGACCATTTCCGAAAAACTCGAACCACTGCAGCTAACTCGACTATCTGGGGAGAACCAGGGACTGTTTCTATGTCTGAGTTCCAACGTTCACGTTGGTTGTCCCACCATAATATGACTGATTTGTGCGACTTTCCAGATCCATCTGTGAACACAGTAAGGGCTTGCAGCGGTTGGTCGCTCCGTTTTGGTTTAGATGTTATGCTAAAATTCGCATTAAGCAGTTTATGCGAAGGCGGGTGAGATGTAAGCTGGCCCACATAACCCGCTAGTGCTAGTATAAAAGTGTCTGATTGCTGATAAAGCCACTGCAGATATATGGCTGTTACAGGTAAGCAAATAGAAGTGAAATCAGTTCCTGATAACGTCAGCAGTCGCTGTCTAGCTTTAATTATCAGGTGGGCAAACATTTCATATTGTGTTGAAATAGTTTTTGCAGACTGACTGGGTAAAAAAACCCACTCAATGATCAACAACGGGTCTGATTTTTGTGGATCCCATTGGAATATTAATGCATGGGGTTGTCGAGCCGGGTTTAAGATGATTAGATGAAAAGAGAGATCAGGATCACATCGGTGTGCTTGCCTGAGAGTAATGGCCGTAGCCACCTTTTGCAGCGAGGCAACAGCCTCAGGACTAAGACAGCGTTGAGAACGCAAATCTGGGTCTCCCTTGAGCAACTCAAACAGCGGGCTCAAGTCTGAATTGGAAATCCCCAACAGAGGTCGGACCCAATTAATGGTTCCTAACAATTTTTGTGCATCATGCAGGTTTTTTATATCAGTCTGAATCTGCAAAGGCTGAGGAACTACAGTTTGAGCTCTTATGCGCCAGCCCAAATATTTCCATGGAGGTGTTTTTTGAATTTTTTCCGGCGCAATACAGAGGCCCGCCGAATTTACGGCAGCCGTGACAAGGGCTACAGCTTTCTCCATGACCGCGTGATGTTGTGCAGCCACCAGGATATCATCCATGTAGTGGTACACTAAGACATTAGACATTGTAGTTCGGACAGGACTAAGTACTTTGGCTACATACCATTGGCATATCGTCGGGCTATTTTTCATTCCTTGTGGCAGCACAACCCACTGATATCTTTGCAATGGAGCTTGCATATTGACGCTAGGAACTGAAAAGGCGAATTTAGGAGCATCATCCGGATGCAAGGGAATATTGAAAAAGCAATCTTTAAGATCAATAACAGTTAAATACCAATCTCGAGGAATCATCGTAGGGGATGGGAGCCCAGGTTGCAAGGCCCCCATAGTTTCCATGGCGTCATTAATTTTTCTGAGGTCATGGAGCAAGCGCCATTTGCCAGTTTGTTTTCTGATAACAAAAACAGGAGAATTCCATGGGCTAAGAGAAGGCACGATGTGTCCCTTTTGGAGTTGCTCTGTGATCAGTTCTTGAAGAGCGCGAAGCTTTTCTAAAGGTAGGGGCCATTGATCTACCCAAATAGGAACATCAGTTTTCCAGGTCAATTTTAGGGTGTCGCGCGTTTCAATGGCCCCACCTAAAAAGGAGTACGAATTGTCATTCCCCACTGTGACAGCACATCCCGCCCCCATAAAACCATAGAAACAGGCAATACAAAAGGTTTAACAGAGGCAATGTGCCCTTCGGGACCTTGAACTTGGATAAGTTCCAGGCTCTGGTGACTCTTACCGGTCCCGCCAATCCCAGCAAGCGCCTGGGAAACATTGGCTAGCGGCCACAGTGGCGGCCATTTAGCTTGAGATATTACTGTGACATCAGCTCCAGTATCAATAATCCCATTCAAGACCACTTTTTGTTCTCCACGAATTAGGGTACATTGGCACATAGGTCGTTTTTGAGAAAGAGATTGTACCCATAAGATTTGTGGGCTCCTTGTTGAACCAAATCCACCCTGTCTTTGTTGGAGCTGATCCAAATTTGGACAATTTGTGTCTATGGGCATAAATATTAATTGCGCTATGCGGCTGCCTTCCGGCACCGTACAAGGAGGAAACGGAGTCCATGCCATGATCTTAATACTTTCGGTACTATCAGGGTCAATAACACCCGGTAATACAAAGAGTCCGGATAATGTCGTGGAGGACCTTCCTATTAGTAAGGCTTGTGTCTTAGAGGGTAAAGGTCCCGAGACATCTGTTAACAATAAGTGAACCGAGGAATCAAGCAACGTTACTGTGTGGGCGGTTGCCAGGTCCAGTCCGGCGCTGCCTGTTGTTGCTGGGCGAAGACTTGAGGCACTGCTGCCCCTCTCTGGGGATTTTTGAAAGGTGACGGCGTCATTTGTGTCCGCACGCGTCGCTGTCCCGCGCTCCGAGATCGGTTTCCCTGGATCGGTTGTCCCTGTAAATCATACTTGGATCGACATTGATTAGCGTAATGGCGACCCTTCTTACACCTAGGACAGATTCCCGGAGCTCGGGGTCCATTATTACTACTAGAAAGTAGACAATTCTTTTTCAAATGGCCAGGTTTACCACATCCATAGCAGACGCCTGGTGCTAAGGGACCGCGCATGGCTGCGAAAGCAGCAGCCATGACTTCATATTTATACTCTGTAGTACCGAATCTATTACACGCCTCAATCATTTCGACCAAAGTAGGGTTCTGATTCGGGAGAGATTTTAAAAGCTTCCTGCAATCTGCATTAGCGTTTTCTACAGCCAATTTCAACAGCAGGATCTCTCGTGCCTCCGCATTGTCTACTTGACGCTCCAGAGCTTGCTTTAATCTATCAATAAATTGCATATAAGGCTCTCGAGAGTCTTGTGTAATGGTGGTAAAAGCCTTTTGCGGTTTTTGAGAATCAGGAACCTTAAAAAAGGCCTTTTTTGCTTCTTCGCGGGTCGCCTCAAGGGCTTCTCGTGGAATTCGGGCTTGATCTACCGGGTTAGTATGGCGACCCGTGCCCGTGAGGTGTTCTATGGTCAATGCAGCAATTGCATTGTTATTATGACCTACGTAAGTCGAGAGGAGCGCTTGAAGCCCCCCCTTCCAGTGGGATTCCCACAAAGTATACTGAGTCGGTGTCAGGAGTAATCGCGCTAAAGATTTCAAATCATGCGGAGTCATAACAAATGTATCGAGGACAGAGGATAACAGGCTCGTAAAATATGGTGAAGAAAGTCCATGTTCAGTAACAGTACGGCGCAGCTCCTTAACCACCGGAAAAGATAGAGCTTCCCACTGGGCTCCTCCGCTTCTCTGATAGACTACAGGAGCCACTATCATTCTAGCAATCTCTAGTTCCCCCTCCTTTAACGCTTGGCGCCTAATGTTGGCCCACACATCGTGTGGGTCGGAGGGGTAGAGATCTGGCTCCTTTTCAGGGTCCACGGGTCCCGGATCGAAGGGATCCTCCTCAGGGGGATACCCTGCGGTACATATCGTCAATGGAGCCGAGGGCTTCTTTACCTCCGATAACAATGCAGACACCGGGGGAGTGTCTTTCTTTTTATCTGGGTCATCTTTATGACTTTCCTCCTGGGCCTTTAAAACTTCAAAGATATTTCTCCACCACGGGAGCATACGCTGCGCTTCAACACTTCCCGTAGTCGCTGCATCCCATAACTGTACTCCCACATCGTCCCAAAGTTCCCGTGTGAAAATAGTGGATGCAGTTACAGCCGGTAATTTAACCTGCACCCATTTAAGAATTGTCTTAAGATCATGGCCAGAGATATTCTTCCCATGTTTTTTAAGAAGAGCTTTCATAAGCTCATACACGTCTCTCTCAGGGGACGACGCTTGATTCCCCATGTTTCCCACAGCTCACCTCTCTAATCCGGAGGGATTGGTTGCCGGCCGGCTCCTGCTTCCTTTCAGCAGCTCATTCAATGTTCTGTGGGACTCGCAGCCTGCCACGCAGTTAGGTGGTTCACGACCCCAAATCACGTCGGGGTCACCAATTTGCCGCGATGGAGAGACGGAGACCCAGCCAGGTGGAAATCAGATCTCTCTTTATTGCTCTACACGAACTTCTTATATACGGTTTCAGAACAACCATGTACAAAACTCATTGGCTACATCTTAATTACCTAATACATATTGCAAACCTGAGCTCTCTATTCGCTGCTCCTCCTCACGCTGTTCCTAAGGGTCGCAAGTTCTGCTTTTGTATCTTTCTGCTGCACACCCCAGCCCCGCACCTGCTGACAGCGTCGGCTACAGCCGGGTCCACACCCTGCCATCGTGCAACCACAGATCCCAAGGTCGCAGTGCCCTTGTGGCCTAAGCCTCCACTAATCGTATCATATTATGTTCTTTCTTCTGCGGCCCATTCTTCATGCGCTCCCACAGATCTCTTTCAATTATCTTATCTTCACTGGAGTTTCCCCCAGGATTGGACAAACTATTCCCCTCATTGGCCAGCCAATTCATCCACCGTTTGTTCCTCTCTGTTCTTCCAGGTCATTACTGCCAATGAGTTTGCATGTGATGTTGGTGCGCTCCGTACACACTTCCGCCACATGGGTCACGTGCATTTGACTTCATCTTTGGATAACTGCTCGTTGTTCAGGTCATCATAAATCACCTCCAGCACAGCTAATTCCCTCAGGTACTGGATACCTCTCTCCATGGTGGTTCACTTGCCTGAGTGACATATAACATCTTCCTTGAAGGGATACCTTTCCTTCACGCCTGACAGGAGTCGCCTCCAGAGGCTGAGGACTTGTGCCCCTTGTCCAATTGCTTTGTCAATGCCCCCTTCCCTAGAAAGGGATCCCAGCTGCTTGGCTTCCCTACCCTCTAATTCCAGGCTACTGGCCCCGTTATCCCAGCATCGGAGCAGCCAGGTGACGATGTACTCGCCTGGATGACGGCTGAAATCTTTTCGCATATCTCGCAGCTCACCCAGAGATAGGGATCGGGTGGTCACCATCTCATTTACGGGTTCTGTCTCCTCCTCCTCCTGTTCTCGTGATGGTCCTGGTTCATCTTCATCCCTTACTAAACGAGCTGATTTTCTTGTGCATTTTCTTTTTTGTATAGGGGCGACTGATACCGGCATGGGTTGGTTCTCTGTTGCAGGGGGCGGAGTAGCTGCCATTCCTGCCGTGGGGGGTGAGGGAGCCGCTGTGCCTGCTGTAGGGGGTGGGGTAGCCACAGGGCCTGTTGCTTTGTCATCAGCTGCAGAGGCCTTTTCTTCCCCTTGGGGGTTCTGAGTGGTGTTAAACAGGGCTCAGTAAGCGTGGGTCAGGCCCCAGCACATTTTAGTGATTTGTGTCTCCCTAGAATGGCCAGGGTGACAGCATACTTCTTCCAAATATTCTACTAATATTTCAGGGTTCTGCACTTGTTCAGGGGTGAAGTTCCAGAACACTGGGGGTGCCCACTGTCCTAGGCATTTGCCCATGCTATCCCACTCGCCCTGCCACTCATAACTATCCAGCCTTGGGGCAGATCTCTGGATGACATTCTTAAATTGCTTACTAACCTTGGATAAAACCACAACAATATTCCCAAGGAGTACCAATAGATGTATCTTAACTACCCAGGGATGTTCAAGGTACTGGCAAGTTATTTTAACAAAGGAGACAAAATCATAGAGGAAGGTAGTGAGGGTGCCATTCTCTATTTCCTCCATAAAAAATCTCTCGGAGGAAAGGGTATAATTGCTAACGGTCTCCATGAGGTGGTACCCGACATACAGTAACGGCTTCATTACAAATCCCAAATACCAAATAACCCCCAATGCCAGTGTTTTAGTAACAAACCTCCCAGGCAAAACATCATTAATCACTGCAGAGCACAGCAGACTACAAAACCTGACTCCAATCTTTAACAGGTACAGTAAAAACAAGAGCATGATGCAGAACAAATTAATATGTTAACAGATATAAATTCTGTAATATACTCTAATTAATCTGTTGTTATCTCAACCCTTTGCTGCCCCACGTTGGGCGCCAAAAAGGACTGTTGTGGTTTAACCCCAGCCAGCAAATAAACCCTACGCAGCCACTCGCTCACCCCCCTCCTCCGGTGGGATGGGGGAGAGAATTGGGAGGGAGGGTACAAGTAGGAAAACTCCTGGGTTGAGATAAAAACAGTTTAATAATTGAAATAAAACAAAGTAGAATAGCAAAAATAAGAATGAGAACAACAACAATAACAGAATATACAAAGCAGGCGATGCACAATGCAACTGCTCACCGACCGCCGACCGCGTGTCCTGAACCGGGGGCAATGCCCCCACACCACCTGTTTTTTATACTGAGCATGATGTCACATGGTATAGAATACCCCATTGGCCAGCTGGGTCCACCACCCCGGCTGTGCTCCTTACCCCCCACCCCCTACCCCCTCACCCTGGTGCAAGCACCACCCAGCAACAGCCAAAGCATCAATGGGCCATTAACGCTCCTTTCACACTAAACCCAAAACACAGCACACCCCCCAAGCTACGGGTAAGAAAGTTAACCCTGTCCCAGCTGGAACCAGGACATCTTCTTATTAAACCTTTCCTTAACTCTCTCTGTGTAATCTCACTCTATCCCGTGTATATGTGTGCTGCAAGGACTAAGTGCCAGCTACTGAGGGGTCCAGTAGTGTGGGTGGGTTTGGTGCCAGCTACTGGAGTCAGACCAGCGGTGTAGGTGCCTGTGGTGTCAGCTACTGCAGCCAGTGGGGACCCAGTGTCAGCTACTGGTGCCAAAGCGGTCTCAGCTGCCAGCCACTGGGGTGGGAACAGGTACTGGGAGGGACTTGTGTGGGTGCAGCGAGTGAGAGGGCTCAGCATCAGTGACAGGGGTGGAACTGTGGGTCATAAGCCCATGTGCCTGGATGACAGCTGCTGTGGGTAGAGTGGGCAAATATTTGCATCTTCCCGAAACCCGGTGTGCATCAGGGGTGTATGTGTGTAAATCACCAGCAAACTTCAAGCTGGACTAGCTGTCAAGTAGGAGACCATGGCTCTGGAATCTGGTGGGCAGAGGGTCTGTGTCCAGGGGAACCCACGAGTGTGGGGTGCCTGTGGGACCAGCGTGTGAGTGCTGCGTGTTTGGTGCATCAAGTTGGACGAGCCGGCGAGTAGGAGACCCGTGATGTGGGTCTGAGGGCTGGGATCCAGGCAGGGGTACAAGGTGGACAGCGGGGCCATGCTGTTGCTTGGAGGACCCACAAATGTGCGTGTCCTTCTGAACCCTGAGTGTCATGTGTGTGTCTGCACTAGTGACCTCCTGTCTCTGCCAACCCCAGCAGAGGGGACGTGGCTGTCTGTGCTTGTGTGTGATGTGGGGCCTGTGTGCGGCTGCTGATGAAGGCACCACCTTGTCTGTGACAGTCTGTGTGACTGGCCATGTCAGCGTCCTGCGTGTGTGTGTCTTTGACTCTGTGTGTGTGTGTGTCTCGGTGTCTCTGGGATACGCGCTTAACTTTGCTACTGGTCGAACCTGCAGAGGGGAAAGTGGCAGCCGCATGCCTCAGTCTGGGCAGAGACCTCGGGTCCCTGGGCACCGGGCGGGGCTCCAGTGGCTGGAGGCTGCAGCTGCTTATACCATCCCTTAACAGAGACTATGTTGAAAGCCTTGCTAAGGTCAAGTAGGTTACATCCCCAGCGCTCTCTTCATCCACAGCTCTCATCATTTCATTATGGAAGGTAATATGTCTGGTCGGGCATGATTTATTGTTGGCAGATCCATGTTGACTATTCCCAATCATTATCTTTTCCCTCCAGAAAGAACTTCCAAGAGGACTTGCTCCATGGTTTTCCGCTGGATTAGAGGCTGACGACCCTGTAGTTCCCAGATAGTTCTTGCCCTTTTGAGGATGGGTGTAACATTTGCCTCTCTCCAGCCATCCTGATGATGGAGAGGCCTCACAGGCCTCACAGTGGTATCAGCCATCCATCTCTGCACCATCAGATACACCCCCCTGGATCTCATGGTCTTGTATGGGTTGAGATTTCTCAGAAGACTCCTTACTTGATTCTTTCCCACCGTTCGTCCTTCCTTTTCTTCTTGAGGCTCTGTCTCTTGGAGACATTGCCAGGGAAGATCAAAAGAAAGAAGGTACTGGGTACCTTCTTGGATAAAACCAAGATGGTTTTATCAGGATGGACTCACATTTTCCTTGTTTATTCTTTTTCAATTAATGGGAAAAGGTTTGCACTCCATGGAATGGAATGGCCACATAAACTGTGTACACTGCCAAGATCTGCTCTCAGCCACTTGTGATCCCAAGCTAAACCAATGTTTTCTCTGGAAGGAAGTATCCAGATCAAGAGTCTGAAATCAAGACAAGGTCATGTTGCAAGGTACCAAAGGGTACTTTGCTTTGTATTGTGGCACAGCACTGGTGGTATGTACTGCAGACCTGAAGAGGCACAAGAAAAGACCATTTTCATGTGCAAGATCTGCTGGGAAACACTCTCGATACAGTCGGTTCCCATACCATCTCTCTGCAGTAATGGGTTTCTTGCTGGAACAGAGTGGTTCAGCTCAGGAGGAGCCCAGAATCAAACTAATCCATTCAATAACTACACACTGTCCATTTATAGACACAGATCACAATGTATTTAAGCAGAAATGTCAATGATTATTCACTACAATTGTGAGAGATTTTCAAGGCCCATTTTTAAATGTCAGCACTGGTATAGAAAATTCTTGACAATTGCCTGTCGTGGTTTAACCTGGCAGGCAGCCAAATACCACGCAGCCGCTCACTCACTCCCTCCACTCCCAGCGGGACGGGGAGAGAATCGGAAGGGTAAGAGTGAGAAAAACTCGTGGGTTGAGATAAAGACAGTTTAATAGAACAGGAAAAAAAAGAAAAATAATAATGATAATGATAAAATGTACAAAATGAGTGATGCACAATGCAATTGCTCACCACCCGCGCTGACCGATAACCAAGTAGTGATCGGTACTTCCTGGATCACGCCTACCCTTCATATACTGAGCATGACGTCACATGGTATGGAATACCCCATTAGCCAGCTGGGCTGGCTGTCCTGATTATGTTCCCTCCCATCGTGTGTACCTAGCTCAGTCAGTAAGCATGGGAGCTGTCCTTGGACTGGGAGGGCACTTAGCAACAACTGAAAACATCAGTGTGTTATCAACATTCTCCTCATACTAAATCCAAAACACAGCACTAGGAAGAAATTTAACCCTATCCCAGCTGAAACCAGGACATTGCCCCAATGAAACCTTTCTAACTGAAGTGCACAAGGAGAAGAAAAGAAGATTTTACTCTTTATAGAGGTGAATCAGTATTTGGCAGTCGGCACAACTGGGGTTGATACCACACACACTGGCAGTGATACCAATGTTGCACTTAACTTAAATGGGTTTAGCTGAATACTTTTTGAAAAACACATGTTACTCATTATAATATTTTCATTTTTTTTGAGTTAAACTGTGGTGGGTGTTTTTTTTTTTTTTTTTTGAGCTCATTAACCTTTTGGACAACACTTTAGTAAGGTCTAGATGGGAATAAGGATAAAGGATTGGTTTACATTGGGTGGGAACCATCTTTCTTAATTTTCTTATGCTTCTGCAAAGCATAGACCTATGTCTGATCTAAATACCTAGACTACTTTATACCCCATGGAAAGCATGAGGTGTTCTAGATTATGACTGGCCTGTTCTGGAGGTAGACTGCTGAGCAGGGCTAACAAATGAGGATCAGGAATTGCCTGTTTCTACTCCTGGATTATAACTGGAGTTTAGGGAAATAACTCAGGTTAATCTCCGTGCTGTAGGGATGTCACTTTAACTATAGGCAATGATTCCTCACCAGCGCCTTTGCCTGTAAGGATCCCCGGGGCATGCAGTGATGAAGAACCAAAGCTCCATGACAATATTAATTATGCTGTTTTTTCCCCCTCCATTTCCTCCTTTTCCTCTTCCTTTCCATACTGTTGCCCGCTAGGCAACACAGTCATCCTTGCTGCCACCTTTTCCAACCCCAGACTCCACAATCCCAAGTATCTCTCCTCTCCCAGTTGGCATTGGTAGTCATTACCTGCGGCATTATGATCATGCCCAAGATGCTGGGTAGTTTACTGACCCTCAGGAATACCGTCTCCTTCTCTGAGGGCATGCTCCAGCTACAGCTCTTCATGTGGTGTCTGGGGAAAAAGACAGTGCTCTTCACAGTCATGGCTTACGACCACTGCATGGCCAGTTTCTTCATCTTGCACTGCAGTACCAGAATGAACACGAGAGCGTGCATGGGGCTGTTTGCCATGATCACTCCTGTGATCAGTTCCTGGGTGCACAAAGGCCTGATCCTACCATTGACCTTCTGCGGTCCCCATATCACGAACCACACCTTCACCCATTGCTGGCAGTCCCCTGCACCTCTCAGAGGACCAGTGAAGTCATGGTCTTCATGGTAGATATCTTCGTAGTGATGGGGAACTCTCTCCTAATGTGCTTCTCCTACTGCTTCATTCTCAGGTCAATCTTGAATACCCTGACCACATGCAGGGAGGAGGAAAGCTTTGTCTACTCGCTTCTTCCCCCTCATCGTGTTGTCTTTTCATTATTCCACATTCATCTACATTGACATCAGGCTGTGCCCAGCTATTTCTTTGACAGAGAAAGAACTGTAACTACCTAGTGCGTTTTGGTGACTCCAGCTCTCAACCTAAATAGTCTGTCCTCTGGGGAACAAGAAGGTCTCTGTGGCCCTCAAGAAAATGGGACCCTATTTTAGGATATAGGCTTCCAGAGGACACCCATAACAGGGCCGTTTCCAGGTCTGGAGCTTTGGCATTCACTTTTCTGCAGGTGTATGACTCTAAGCAAGCTCAGCAATGTCTACAAGAAAGACCCAAGATGCCCATCTCTTTTTCCAAGGTGCCCTTGCTGGTCCAAAACCGGCTTCCTACCTGTATCCTCTTGGACCCGATGAGGCATGCTGGAAAAGGAAAAGTCAGGGAAGGGTGTCAGGAAGGCAGGCTGACGAACTTGCCTGAAGCGCCTGTGTGGGTGCAGACTTTGGCTGCAACAGTGGCTGGGGAGAGCTCCTGGATACTTACTGTTTGTGGCACAGGCCCTGATGGGAGTGCTGGGTTGGGTGGGGCTGCTCACAGGGCATGGGAGCCCTCACTTCTTCCTCATGCACCTCCACACAACCCCAGCAGGGGCCAGTCCCAGACCACCCATTGCTTCTAGTCCTTTCTTGTACATTCTCCTGCCCCAGCTCCCAGGTACCCCCCTGGCAGCGCACTGCCCCTCCCTACCCCCCTTTTTTCTGTTGCTTTTTCAGGTGTTAATGCAAAAAATTCTGTACCGACAAGGAGAAGTTATATAGTGACTTTTTGTTTTCTTTTTCCAGTGAGTGATTCCCTTCCAGGTAGGTCTTACAAAAGTTTTGATCACTTGGTTTAAATAGATACTTTTCGGTTGAGCATTATGTCTCGTAAAGACTGTATCTATGAGGACCGGAGTTTTTATGCTTGGAGGATTCTAGGAGTATGTCATCTCCTACAGCAAGAAGTGGTGTGTAGTAATAGTGAAGCTGCAATAAGGTGACTCGCTTGCTACATACTCCACTTCTTGCTGTAGGAGATGACAGGCACCTAGAATCCTGCAATCATAAAAATGTGTAATTATTTAAGTCCATGAAATCACATAGAATGGAAAGGCCATTGTGAGGTCTCCAGTCCAACTTCCTGCTTTAAGTGAAACCTGTTCAAGCAGGCTGCTCAGGGCCTAATCCAAGGAGCACTTCCAATACCACAGCCTCTTTGGATCGGTTTCACTGTTTGACCACCCTCAAGCTAAAAAAGCACTTCTTTATACTGAGTCAGCATTTCGTATGATCCAGGCTGTGTCCTTTACACCTTCTCCTTCCACTGTGCCCACTGAAAGAGGCAAACTCTGCATCTGCTTCTCCACACCCTCCATTAGATAGGAGAGAAAACAATACAATCTCCCCTTAGTCTTCTCTTCTTCAGACTGAACAGGCCCTGCTCCCTTAGTGTCTGCTGTCACAAGACTGCTCTTGCTGGGGTGCTCTAGCCCCCTAATTATCTTACTCACTTTCCAACAGACTTGCTCAAGTATTCCAATATCTTTCCTATACACACAAGAAAGATATTGCGTATGTGGGCACACAACTCCAGGTGCAGTCTCATATGTAGGGATTGTAAGGGAGAAACGGTTTCTTGACCTGCTGCTGCACTTGATAAGACAGCCGGGGATGTGGTTGGCCTTTGCTGCAAGGACACACAGATGACACATGCTCAGGCTGTAATCCACCAGGACCCAGGGACTTTATCTGCAAAGCTACTTCCTAGATAGCCCCTAGCCTGTCTGGTTGTACAGGATTATTCTGTCCCAGGTATAGGACTTTATATTTGTTGAACCTCATGAGATTCATTTCTCCAGCCTGTTGAGGTCCTTCTGAACAGTAGCCCTGCCCTCCAGCACATTGACTGCTTTTTCCTAGTCCAAAAACTTTCTGTCCAGGTCATTAATAAAGCTGTTAACTTAAATTTTGAGCAAATCCTATAGGAAGGTAGCCTTGACCTTTATCCCTAGACTCACAGTCTCTTTCCTGAGCCTTACAGTGTTCTTCCTGTCCCCAGAAACTTCTCCAACCACTGGTTTCCACCACTTCAGCAGGATTTTTGAGGACTGAATCTGCATGCAGAAACACCCCTATTTAGCTACCTACTGCTACTCCAGTACAGTGAGGGGAGAAGAGGCATGACATTCCTTACCAAAGCTTAAGCTCTTACTTTGGGAAATGCAAGCGGCCCACATGCAAAACTGTGTGTTTAGTTCACCTCATCATTCCACCTCATTCTTCTCACCAATGACATCTGCATGAATATGAAAAGCGGGATTCAGTCCCAATGACAGACTGTATCTAGTTAAGCTATACCTAGTTCAAGGGCGTAGTTCTGCTGCCTAAACATAGACACCCAGTGTCAGCTGAGATATTCTAGGATATACTGTCTCACCTGTAGCAGTTATTACAGAAGGACATAGTTCTCTCATATGCTGAGAGGCCACCTCAGATGTCACTGGATACATATAAGTGGAAAATGATAATGAGCCATGGGAGTGTACAAATGAAGCAGCATCCAAACTCCAGCTACATTCTTTGAAGTCCTAGTCAACAGAGGCAAAGGAGTAGTGGTGTGATTCAGCTGCACCAGCAGAGTAGGAGCGTGCCTGAACATAAGCACTTAGTGCCATACGAGATGCCCCAGGATACCCCACTGAGCTTTTACCTGCCTGTCGTGGTTTAACCTGGCAGGCAGCCAAATACCACGCAGCCGCTCACTCACTCCCCCCACCCCCAGCGGGACGGGGAGAGAATCGGAAGGGTAAGAGTGAGAAAAACTCGTGGGTTGAGATAAAGACAGTTTAATAGAACAGGAAAAAAAAGGAAAATAATAATGATAATGATAAAATATACAAAATGAGTGATGCACAATGCAATTGCTCACCACCCGCGCTGACCGATAACCAAGTAGCAATCGGTACTTCCTGGATCACGCTTACCGTTCATATACTGAGCATGACGTCACATGGTATGGAATACCCCATTAGCCAGCTGGGCTGGCTGTCCTGGTTATGTTCCCTCCCATCTTGTGTACCTAGCTCAGTCAGTAGGCACGGGAGCTGTCCTTGGACTAGGAGGGCACTTAGCAACAACTGAAAACACCAGTGTGTTATCAACATTCTCCTCATACTAAATCCAAAACACAGCACTAGGAAGAAATTTAACCCTATCCCAGCTGAAACCAGGACACTGTCCTTCCAGAGGGGTCTGAGTTTGTAGCTCCTGTGTCATATCTGCCAGCCCCATGCAGATATCTTGAATAATCTACAGCATTTCTCTGTTGGCACCAGACAGGATATGCTAAGACATCTAAAAATAGTACTGGACACATAAGCTTGGGCAGTTGAATCAAACTGTAGGATACCACTAAAAATAAAATAGAGAAACTAATATGACCATGATGATATGGCATGAAAATCATGGTTGTTACATTGGTGAGACCTTGCTACTTACGTTAATTCTTCTGCATCAAGTGTTTATGAATTTTCAGATGAGAATTTTACATCAGCTTAGAATGAGCCCTTTTATACTTCATATGTTTATTTTATACACTCACCTGAGAAGTGATAAAGCAAAAGGACCTAACTTACAAAATAAATCAGCTAATTCACAGAGTATTAAACTAGATGCCAGACTTTGGGTGAGTTGAGTACCTTTTCCAGATGCAGACGCATGCATGTATAGATGAGTGGTCTAAACCATAACTTGCATTTTAACCCAACCAAAACAGGAGGCAAAATTTTTACTTCAAAATTTAATGTAAGTGCTTTAATCCCTACATAGTACAGATGCATCAAACATTTGAGAAAAGAGGTTGAAAATTCCAAAACTTAACCTTTATTCCTTAAGAAATTTTTTATTATGGCCAGCTTCACATTCTTATTCCTTAGTGTGTGTACCACTGGATTCAACAATGGTGTAATTACTGAATAAAAAACCAGCCACCACTTTATTCCTATCAGACTCATATTTCACTGCAGGCCAGACGTACATAAAGATAACAGTCCCAAAATAGATAGTGGCCACAGAGAGATGCGAGGCACGGGTAGAAAATGTCTTTTTGTGTGCAGCACCTCATGTTATAGAACCATAGAATAGTTTGGATTGGAAGGTCATCTAGTCCAACACCCCTGCCATGGGCAGGGATATCTTCAATGAGATCGGGTTGCTTAGAGTCCCATCCAACCCGACCCGGAAGGTTCCCAGGCATGAGGCACCTACCACCTTTCTGGGCAACCTGGGCCAGTGTTTCACCACCCTCATTGTAAAAAATTTCTTCCTTATATCTAGTCTAAATCTACCCTCTTTTAGTTTAAAACCATTCCCCCCTGTCCTGTCGCAACAGGCCCTGATAAAAAGTTTGTCCCCATCATTCTTATAAGCCCCCTTTAAGTACTGATAGGTTGCAATAAGGTCTCCCCGAAGCCTTCTCTTCTCCAGGCTGAGTAACCCCAACTCTCTCAGCCTTTCTTCATAGGAGAGGTGTTCCATTCCTCTGATAATTTTCATAACGCTCCTCTGGACCTGCTCCAACAGGTCCATATCTTTCTTGTGCTGAGGGTTGCAGAGCTGGACACAGTACTCTAGATGGGGCCTCACCAGAGCAGAGTAGAAGGGCAGAATCACCTCCCTCTATCTGCTGGCCACGCTTCTTTTGATGCAGCCCAGGATACGGTTCTGGGCTGCAAGCGCACATTGCTAGCTCTTGTCCAGCTTTTTATCCACCAGTACCCCCAAGTCCTTCTCGGCAGGGCTGCTCTCAATCCCTTCATCCCCCAGCCTGTATTGATACTGTGGGTTGCCCCGACCCAGGTGCAGGACCCTGCACTTGGCCTTGTTGAACCTCATGAGGTTCACACGGACCCACTTCTCGAGCTTGTCCAGGTCCCTCTGGATGGCATCCCATCCCTCAGGTGTGTCGACTGCAGCACTGAGCTTGGTGTCATCTGCAAACTAGAGGGTGCACTTGATCCCACTATGTCATTGATGAAGATTAAACAGTACCGGTCCCAATACGGACCCCTGCGGGATGCCACTCATCACTGATCTCCATCTGGACATTGAGCTGTTGACCACTAACCTCTGGATGCATCCATCCAACCAATTCCTCACCCACTGGACAGCCCACCCATCAAATCCATACCTCTCCAGTTTAGAGAGAAGGATGTTGTCAAAGGCCTTACAGGGGACCAGATAGACGACATCTGTAGCCCTTCCCATCTCCACTGATGTAGTCAGTCCATCATAGAAAGCCACTTGGTTGCTCAGGCAGGACTTGCCCTTGGTGAAGCCATGCTGGCTGTCTCGAATCAAATCCCTGTCCTCCATGTGCCTTAGCATAGCTTCCAGGAGGATCTGTTCCATGATCTTCCCAGGCACAGAGGTGAGACTGATTGGCCTGTAGTTCCCTGGGTCTTCCTTTTTTCCTTTTTAAAAATGGGGGTTGTGTTTCCCCTTTTCCAGTCAGCAGGAACTTCACCAGACTGCCACAACTTCTCAAATACGATGGATAGTGGCTTAGCAACTTCATCCGCCAGTTCCTTCAGGACCCACGGATGGATCTCATTGGGTCCCATGGACTTGTATACCTTCAGGTTCCTTAGATGGTCTCAAACCTGATCTTTTACAGTGGGTGGCTCTTCATTCTCCCAGTCCCCGCCTTTGCCTTCTGTGGCTTGGACTATGAGGCTCGAGCGTTTGCCGGTGAAGACTGAGACAAAAAAGTCATTGAGTACCTCCACCTTCTCCATATCCCGGGTAACCAGCTCTCCCATTTTGTTCCAGAGAGGGCCCACATTTTCCCTAATCTTCCTTTTATCCCCAACGTATCTATAAAAGCTTTTCTTGTTGCCCTTGACGACCCTGGCCAGATTTAATTCTATCAGGGCTTTAGCTCTCCTGACCTGATCCCTGGCTGCTCGGACAGTTTCTCTATATTCCTCCCAGGCTACCTGTCCTTGCTTCCACGCTCTGTAGGTTTCCTTTTTGTGTTTGAGTGTGTCCAGGAGCTCCTTGTTCATCCACACAGGCCTCCTGGTGTTTTTGCCCAATTTTCTCTTTGTTGGGATGCATTGCTCCTGAGCTTGGAGGAGGTGATCCTTGAATATTAACCAGCTTTCTTGGGCCCCTCTTCCCTCCAGGGCTTTGTCCCATGGAACTCTACCAAGCAGATCCCTGAAGAGGCCAAAGTCTCTCCTGAAGCCCAGGGTAGTGAGCTTGCTGTGCATCCTCCTCGGTGCTCTAAGGGTCTTGAACTCCACCATTTCATGGTCACTGCAGCCAAGGCTGTCCTCGAGCTTCACATTTTCCACCAGCCCCTCCTTGTTGGTGAGAACAAGATCCAGCATAGCACCTCTCCTCGTTGGCTCCTCCACCACTTGGAGAAGGAAGTTATCATCGACGCATTCCAGGAACCTCTCAGATTGCTTACGCCCTGCCGTGTTGTCTCTCCAACGGATATCGGGATGGTTGAAGGATGGTCAGGGTGATTTGGAAGTACGAAATCATGATGAAAAGGACAGAGGATATTATAATGACGCTGCTTAAAGTATAGCCCACAATTCGTATGCTGTACGAGTCACTACTGCATGATCAGCATCATGGAAGAAATGGTTGATTTTGTTAGTGCAGAAAGAAATCCTGCAGAAGAAGATGGAAGGAAAAATGGGCAGATGAATCCTGACAACCAACAGAGCATGGCTAAGTTATGGCAGGTCCTTGGGTTCATGACAGTGGAGTAATGTAATGGTTTACAGATGGCCAGGTAGCGGTCATATGCCATGACTGTAAGGAGGAACAGTTCAGTGGCAACAAAAGAGAAGAAGCAGTAATATTGAGCAATGCAGCTTGAAGTAGAGATGGTGCGTTTCTCCATCAAGAAGTTGGCTAACATTTTAGGTACTGTGACTGTTGTGTACCAGGTTTCCACCACTGAGAGGTTGCTAAGGAAGAAGTACATGGCACTGTGAAGACGTGAATCAACTAAAATGATGATGAGAATAAGAACATTGCCCACAAGCGAGAGGAGATAAATGATAAGAAATAATGTGAAAAGCACTATCTCTAGATTTGGCCAGCTAGTGAATC
>JAJKFH010001587.1:0-10412 GCA_023333565.1 Puffinus mauretanicus | reverse complement strand
CCCTTCTTCCTCTCCCCTTCTTTCCCTTCTTCCTCTTCCCCTTTTTCCCCTTCCTCTCCCCTTCTTCCCCTTCTTCCTCTTCCCCTTCTTCCCCTTCCTCTTCCTCTTCCTCCCCGTCCCCTCCTTCCTTCCCCTTCCCCAGGGTCGGAGCAGGCACCGCTCCCTGCCGAGCCGCTGCTCCCCACCAGCCGGCGATTTGGCTTTGCCCAGCTGGCCCCGGCGCCAATCTGGTAGCCGAGCGCCGGCACGAGAGGAGCCAGCTGTGTTTGAGGAAAAAAACCGCTCCAAGAACCAAAAATAGCGCCGCGGGTTTTTTTTTGGGTGGTGTTTTTTTTTTTTTTTTTTTTTTTCCCTTTCCCCTCCTTCTTTTCCCTTTCAAGAGCTCGGCTCCTTCCCTGCCTGGCCGGAGCCGGCAGCCTGACGCGGCTCCGCACCGTGCCAAGCCTTTCCCCCTGCCCGCGCCAACTGGCGGCTCCCGGCTCGGCTCCGCGCCGCGGTGGGAAGGCACGCCGTAGCGGCTTGGCCGCGGCAGCTTGCTTCCCAAAAGCTGCTCCGGTGGGAGCATCCCGCTGGGGCATCCGCTCGCCCAGCCCCGGTGCTGAACATCCCTTCCCCGAGCATCCCCGCTCCCGATATCCCCGCTCCGAGCATCCCCACTCCCAATATCCCCACTCCGAGCATCCCTGCTCCAAGCATCCCAATCCCGAGCATCCCAACCCCGAGTGTCCCCATCCCAGCGTCCCCATCCCAGTGTCCCCATCCCAAGCGTCCCCATCCCGAGCATCCCATCCCCGAGCATCCCGTCCCCGAGCATCCCGTCCTCGAGCATCCCAATCCCAAGCATCCCGATCCCAAGCATCCCTTCCCGCAGCATCCCTGCCCCGAGCATCCCTGCCGCCGCCCCTCCGAAAGGGAAAACCGTTTTCCTGAAGGAAACGAAAAGGATGGAGATGGGAACACATTTTTTTCCACCTGGAAAAAAAATCCCTCGTTTCCCTCGGAAGCTCCCGGCGCTGGTGGAATGCCGGTGTGGAAGCCGGGAGCGGGACTATATCGCGTTCAGCCGGCTCGTCGTACCCCGGTGAGAAGGAAAAGGGGGTGAAATAATCGCTCCAGCGCCGTCCGGAGCGGGGTTACGGCGACGGGGGTCCCCAAAAATCCTCCCGGGGCTGGTGTAAAGCAGAGCCGGGCTTCCCGCGGCATAAATCAGCTCAGCTCCCTCGGCATCGGCGCTATTCCGGCTTTTCTCCGGGCTAAATGAGGACAGGAGCGAGCAGCTCAGACCCAGCGCCGGGGTCAGCCGGGGCCATGGAAACAGCTTGGAAAACAAGGCGGGAGAGGCAGCCGCGGCCGCCCGCGGCGCCGGGAAGCAGCGGGGCCGTGAGCCGGCGCGGTGGGTACCCCGGCCGGGGGGGAGCCGGGGGGGAGCCGGGGGCTGTCGTGGGTCCGGCTCGGTGCTTGGGGCTTCCCAGATTTCCTTTATTTTCCATTTTTGGGGGTGTTGAGCGTGGATTTAGGGCATCGGCACCATTCGGCTCCTCTCCGGCATCCCCCCCGCCGGTACCCGGGGACCGTGGCGGCGATTTGGGACTGGGAGGGGGTTTTTCCATCTCTCGGGGTCCGGCGAGGTGAGGCGGTGCCCCCCGAGAAGCATCGATCCCCGGCTGTGTGATTTCGGCGGCATCTCCTTCCCCGGCAAAAACCCTTCGGTGGCACCGGCCGGGCGGTTTGTTATTGTAGGGTCTCCCCGCACTGGGGGCTTCCCCCCCCGGCGGTGCCCCCCAACCCGCCGTCCCGGCGGAGGATCCCCGGGGCTGTTGCCAGAGGAGGAAAACCGCAAGCCGAGCGCCGGGGGCTGGCCGGGCTCCACCGGCGCGGCGCGGGGCCGGCAGCCAAAGTGCCTCCTGCCTCTTGGCCGGCCCGTGCCGCCGGCTGGCAGCGGCACCCGCTGACCTCCCAAACACCCCGCCGTGCCCTCGCCGCAGCCCCGCCGCACGGCGTTGCGTCCCCTCCCTCCCCGCCCGCCCGGATGCCACCGGGAAGGGCTCAGTGTCCCCGCCGGCGCGGTCCAACCTTCCTCCGGTTTTTATTCCCGTTCCCAAATTCTGCAGTTTTAATAAAACGGAGCGGTTTTTTGCAGCGGGGTGATGCCAAGCGGCGTCTTTCAAGCTGCTTTGCGTGCACCGAGTTGCGCCGTTCTCGGCAGCTGAGCCGTTCGGCTCCTGCCCGAGGGATTTAATAAACCCCCAAAATATTGATCCGGGGGAAGTTTTGGGGCCCCGGCGGGGGCGAGCGGGCGTTTTTGGAGGAGGAGGGGTGTCAAACTGCTCCCCTCCTGCCTTCGGGTGGGTTCAGTTCATTTTTCTTACAGCCCGGCGGGGAGGTTGAAAGTCATAATTCGAAATATAGTTATATAGACTATAGGATCTATAGACTGCTGGCCGTATAGGGTTGTTGGATGTATCGGTCGCTGGATATATAGGGTTGCTGGATATTTAGGACTTGGGTTTAGGGTTGCTGGATATATAGGTCTGCAGGATATATGGAATTGCGGAGTATGTAAGTTCCTGGATATAATGGGTCGCTGGATATATAGGGCTACTGGATATATAAGGCTCCTGGATGTATAAGATTGCTCATTATATAGAGCTGCTGGATATGTAGACTACTAGATGTGTAGGGTTGCTGGCTATACAGGGTTGTTGGATGTATAGGTCGCTGGATATATAGGGTTGCTGGGTATATAGGACTTGGGTATTTAGGGTTGCTGAGTGTTTAGGGTTGCTGGATATATAGGTCTGCTGGATATATGGGATTGGAGAATATATAAGTTGCTGGATATAATGTGTTGCTGGCTATATAGGGTTACTGGATATGCAGGTTGCTGGTTGTATAAGATTGCTGATTATATAGGGCGGCTGTATATATAGGGTTGTTGGATATATAGGACTGCTGGATGTATAAGATTGCTGATTCTATAGGGCTGCTGGATATATAAGGTTGCGGGATGTATAGGGTTGCTGATTATATAGCGTTGCTGGATATATAGGTTTGTTAGATATATGAGATGGCTGAATATGCAGGTTGCGGATATATGGGTCACTGTACCTATAGGGCAGCGGGACCTATAGGGCAGCGGGACCTATAGGGCCGCCGGCGGCGAGGGCTGCGGTTCCCCGCCGGAGCCAGCGGAGCTGCGGCCGTCCCTCCCCGCCAGCTGGCGGGGCCGGGGTCCCCCCCGTGTCCCCCCGCGGGGTGTCGAGGCGCCTTTCGGGGCCCGGCCAGCGCCGGCGGGCTGCGGGGGCCAGCGCGGGGCCCTCCGCCGTCCGTCCGTCCGTCCCTACGTGCGCGCGGCGCCGGGGCTAATGGCTCCTCCAGCTGGTTTTGCAGGGGGCGGGGAGGGCCGGGGCGGCTGAGGCTGGAACAACTCGTTTCGTCTTTTCTCCCCGGACCGTCCCGCCATCGCCTCCGGCTTCGCCTCCCGCCCCGCACACGTAAGTGCCGCCCGGCCAGAGCCGTACCCGAATCCGGCACCGTGCCCCCGCCGGGGCTCCCCCCCGGCGCTCGCCGGGTTATAAACGGCTCCGGACTATTCCCAGGGAGCGCAGCCCAGGCTGGAAACCCTCCAAGCCAGGCTCTGCCTGTGTGGTTTTGGTGTGTGTGGTTTTTTTTTTTTTTTGTTTTCCTCCCTTCCCTCTGTTTAAGGCATTTAAAACGGGGGGAGGGGGGAGAAAATAAAAAAAAAAAGAGGAAAAACAGATTAAAAAAATAAATGTTTTCATCCCCAGGGGGATTTTTCCCCTTTTATAGCGGCTGGAGGATGCAGAAGGGACCGTGCAGGAGCCGAGCAGCTGAACTAACACGAACCGAAGCGCTTGGTTTTCTCTTGATTTTAATTTATTTCCCTCCCCCCCCTTCCCCAGCTTTTATTCTTTCCCGGGGCGAATGGAAGGAGGTTTAGGCAGGCAACGCTTTTTCCGGGGAAAAGGGGCCGAGGCGCCGAGGAATAGGTGCCCGCTGCGGCGATGGAGGGATTTCTGCGGATGCTGCCGGAGCGAGTCGGGATGGGGAGGAAGGGGAATCAATTTTTGGGGGGGAAAAGCCGTGAGCTTCCATCTCCCAGCCTGCGGGGCCGGGAACAAAAGGAGCTGGATGAGAGAGCCAGGAAAAAAATAATTATATTTTTTATATATATATATTTTTTTTTTCCCCTCCCCCAGTGATTTGGGGAAGGTTGGAGCTTTCGGATTAACCCTTTAGGAGCCGCGGGGGACGCTCGCTCCGGCTTTGCGTTCGCGGGGTGAACTATTTTCCTCCATCCCCAGCCTGGGGTCGATAACCCGGTTTATGGGATGGCGCAGCCCAAGGTGCCGCCCCAACCCGGCGGCTGATTTTTGGGGCTTCCCCTGCCCTTACCCAGCAGGTTCCCCTCCCCGCCCCGGGTAAACCCTTGGGGCCGGCGTCCCTTCCCCACCCAGAGCGAAACAGGTTTCTCCGGGCTGGCGTCACCGCCGCGACACTGGGAACGCTTCAGGGGACGAGCGTGTGTTCCCCCCCCCCCGCCCCGAGGACTTGGAGGGGGCTCGGGGCTTTTTTCTCCCTGCCACCGTGCGCCGCTTGGGAAAAACCCCTTTGGCTGGGGAGGAGGAGGAGGAGGAGGAGGAAGATGACGGCGTAGGAAGGACGGGCGAGGCTGTTTCTTCCTTGGTTTGCAAAGGAGAGCGGAGGCGGCATGTTGTCCCCACCCTGCCCGGGCTGCCGTTTCGCCGGCGCACGGCACAAACCGGCGGCGAAGCGTTTGCTCCCCAGACCTGATGGACCGGTCCCATCGCTCGCGGCTCCGTCGCTTGGCTCCGGGGATGCTGCGAAGCGACCGAAGCCGGAGCCCCTATAAAGCCACGGCAGGATCAGGGTGAGCCCTGTGCCGGAGCGGGGCCGCGGTGATTCGCACCGGCTCCGGGAGTTTTCACCCCCGGGGAGGGGGGGGATTTTTGGGATATGATCGTGCCGGGAGCGGTTCCTCCCTGGTTTCGCCGCAGTCAGCAGCGTGCTTATCTCCGGCGTAGCCGCACTCAAGCGTGCGGCTTCGCTCGCCTTCCCGCCCCGAAGGACGCCGGTGCCGAAGCCGTGGGGCTGGTGGCTGAAGGGTTAAACGCGGCTCCACCGCCGCTTGCTCGGGCACCCAGCCGTAACTCGGGGTCTCCCAAGGAGTCTGGGCTGCGGATCCTTCCCGCGAGCCGGTGCCGGCACCGTCCGGAGGCAGGAAGCTCTGCCCCCAGCCTTTGCTTGCTTCGTCATATTCTGGGTTTTTTTTTCCAGCGAACTTTGCTGTATTTTTAGCTCGCAGGAAGCTCCCTCGGTTATCAGCAAACTGCTAAATACACTGCCCGGCACCCCTGGAGCACTAAAATCCCCCGCCTTCGAGCGGGGAGAGAGCCACAGGGCACAGAAAGACCCCTCCCGTCCCCGGCAAAACCCCTTGGAGAGTCTTAACCCGAGCGCACGAGCCCAGACGCCGGGGTGAGGGGCTCCCCGGGTGCCGCCGCCTCGTGTCGGCCTGGAAGGCTCTAATGGTTTTGGTCTCTTCTTGGCACGCGGCCGGTTTTCTGGACGCCGGTGCTGTAGCTCGGCGTTGCCGGGGGCCCCGGCCAGCCGTGTTGATACAGACGCCGGGTTATTCGAGGTGAAAGCATCCCCGCGCCGCTCCTGGCACCGGCGTAGCCAACTCGGCGGCTTCCTGCCGTGCCGCGGCCCCCGGCGAAGGACGGCTGCTCCCGGCCAGGATGTTTTCTTCGGGCACGGGTCCAAAAAAACCCCCCTTTTCTCCCCGTGCCGCTTCCTTCGCCAGGGCAAACCGTGTCGCCGGAGCCGGGGACGCCTTCCCCGTCCCACCCCGCTGCGTCTCGCCCTCGGCGGGCGATGGAAATCCCGAACCGCCCCGTGAGCAATTTCGAAAGCGGGTGGCGGGGTGGGGACGTGGGCGGCGCGGGGCCGGCGCGGTGGAAACCGGCCGCCTTTCGAGCCGAGCCGCTCTTTGCGCAAACGGGCAAAACCCCGCGTGGTTTTGCCAGCGGTGATTATTTTTTCGCGTGGCTCGTTTGCGCCTTCATCATCCGGGTCAGAAAAAGAAATGGGGAAAGGGGGGAATAAAAAAAAAAAAAAACAACAAAAAAAAAAGAGGGAGAAAATAGGGTGGGGGATGATGGCACGTGGGTCGTGGCGGGGGATGCTCACCTCTCTCCTCTCTCCCTCCTCGCAGACAGGTTCGGCGGGCGACCCGGTTGATGGACCCAGCAGAAGCCAAATGGAAGAAGGGCCAATTAATTATGTCGAAGAAAGGCGGCTGAACGAGGGCAGCGGGCTCAGCCTGGTGAATGGGGGCCGGCCGGAGGCGGGGGGCACCGCGCTGATGGAGCCGAGCGGCTGGTCACCGGGCCAGCTGCCCGCCGCCGGTGCTAAAACCCACCTGGAAGACGTCAGGAACCTGGTGGCCTTTTCGGCGGTGGCTGAAGCCGTTTCCTCCTACCGGCTACCGCCCCCGGGTTCGCCGTCGCTGCTATACGAGAAGTTCGACTCGGAGATGAGCCGGGGCGGGCTGAGCGCGGCGGACGGCGTGCCGCGGGGGGAGGACCTGCACGCCCTCAAGGCTGCCCTGGCTTTGGCCAAACACGGCGTGAAGCCCCCCAACTGCAACTGCGACGGCCCCGAGTGCCCCGACTACCTGGAATGGCTGGAGCAGAAGATCAAGACGGCTCTCGGCGAAGAGCCGGCATCACCGCGGCCCCGGGCCGTCGCCGCCAACCCCCCGCCGCCCCCCCAGGAAGGTGCTATCGACCCCCAGCCGGTGCCTGAGACCGTCGAGTCGTGCCCGCCCGACGGCCTCCCCTTTTCCCAAAGCGCGTTGACCATCGCCAAGGAGAAGAACATCAGCCTGCAGACCGCCATAGCCATCGAAGCCCTGACGCAGCTCTCGGCCGCTCTCCCCCAGCCCGCCGGCGACGGCCAGCCGCCCCCGCCGCCCCCCGCCGCCCCCTTCGGCCCCGGCCCCCTCGCCCCGCCGGGGACCGCGTGGCAGCGAGGGGATGAGCCCCGTTATCCTCCGGAGCCGGGAGCAGCGCCGGAGCCGTTTTTCGCCGCGGCGCCTCCCCGGGGGGGGTTCGTGGCGGCGTGGGGGCTGGAGGCCGAGGGGGCGGCGGGGGCCGGAGACCCCATGGCTGAGCTGGAGCAGCTGCTGGGTAACGCCGACGACTACATCAAGGCGGCTTTCAAGAGACCCGACGCGACGGCCGGCAAAGCGACTGCGCCTAAAACGGAGCCCCCCGAACGAACGCCCGGCAAGGACGCGCCGGGCGGCCCCCGTTTGCCGCCGGCACCGCCGGAGCCCGACCTGCACAAGAAAACGCAGCTGGTCCTGCAGCAGCATCTCCACCACAAGCGCAGCCTCTTCCTCGAGCAAAGCCTGGCAGCGGCGGCGGCACCCCCGGATCGGCCCAGCGGCTGGTGGGCTCCCAGCGCCCCGGCCGTGCCCCCCAAGCCCTTCGAAAAGCAGGCCAAAGAGAAAAAGAAGAAAACGCCGCCCGAAAAGCCCCCCCCGGCCAAACCGCTCCGTAAGCAAGTGCAGATCAAGAAGGCGAAGCAGAAGGACTCGCAGCCGCTCTTCCTGCCCCTCTGGCAGATCAGCCTGGAGGGGTTTCGGGCGCCCGCCGAACCCCCCGCCGAAGAGATGCAAACCGAACCGCCGCCGCCTGCCTTCCCGCTCCAGCCTCTTGCACTACCCCTGCCCGCCGCTCGCCCCCCGCCGCCGAACCCCCTCGACGGCGGCCCCCCGGCTCCCGACTCTCAGGAAAGGGGTGCCCCCGGGGGGGGCCCCCAAATTCACCCGGTGCCGGCGGGCTCGACCGGCTCAGAGGAAGCACCGGCCGCCCCCCCGCCGGCCACCCCGACCCCCATCGTGGTGGATGACAAGCTGGAAGAGCTCATCCGGCAATTCGAAGCCGAATTCGGGGAGAATTTCAACCTGCAGCCCCCCGAGACGCCCGCCCCGCTCGCCCCCGGGGCCGCCGAGCTGCCGGGGGGGCCGACGCCAGCCCCGCAAGTGCCCCCCACCGCCGCCGCCCCGGCTTCGAGCGGCGCTCCCCAAGCCGGACCCAAAAGCTTTTCGTTCTCACCGGGGAAGGGTCCGCTTTCGGAGCCCCCCTTCACCGCCCGGTCCCCCAAACAGATCAAAATCGAGTCTTCTGGTGCTATCACCGTGGTGTCGACCACGTGCTTTTACTCCGAGGAAAGCCAAAACCCGGACGCGGATGACGCCGACGGGACGCCCACCAAGGACGAGGTGCCGCTGACGCCGACCCTGAGCGGTTTTTTGGAGTCGCCGCTAAAATATCTGGATACGCCGACAAAAAGCCTCCTGGATACCCCGGCCAAACGGGCGCAAGCGGAGTTCCCCACCTGTGACTGTGTCGGTGAGCGAGCGGCCGTGCCGGGGAATTACCGGGGTGACGGCGAGCCCCGGGGGTGGCATTTTTGAGGAGGTGGCTTTGCGGGGTGGGATTGTCCTGGATAAATAACGGAGCGATGCCGCGGTACCGACAAAGCCCCCGCTTTTTGGGGAGGGGGGGCGGGGGGGGGGGAGGAATGCGGCGCTCGCACGGCGAAACCCCGATGCGGCGGAGCTGCCTTTTGCTTTCTCTTCTCCTCTCGGATTTTTACGCTCGGACGGCGACCGCTGCGTCACCGCGGGGGTGGTGCCGACGCCGGGCTGGCTGTGCCGGCGTGGGTTGGAAGAGCAGCGAAACCAAAGGGCTGTTGGGTTTTGCCTCCGTTGAACCGCTCGGCTGAATCCCGTGGAGGGAGCCACGGTTGCCCCAGCGCCGAAACCCGCCTAAAACCCAACTTGCCAGGTTATTCCTGCTATTTTAAGCCAAATTTGCTGCTTTGGGTTACTCAAAGTAACCCAAACTTTGGCTCGCCATGCGTGCTTATGCCCGGAGCCGTATTTGCTGCCGGGATGCTGGATTGTTCGGTGGCCGATCCCACCGGGATGCGTTGAAAAGGCACCAAACTCTTGGATTTGGAGGGGTTTTTTTTTTTGTGGGTTTTTTTTTGGTCCGTGTTTTCCTTTGTTCGACGTTGCAGCAAGTGCGAGAGATTTCCCACCTGGTCCCTGCGGTCCGACTCCAGCCGACTGCTGGGAGCTGGTTCTTGCCTCCCCAAAATTTAAACCGGAGTCGCGTTCTCCGCTGGGAGGAGCAGGGTGAGGATTTGGGGCATCCAGCCTGAAAAACGAACCCCCGCGCCGCTGGGAGAGGTGCCCTCGGCCCAAACGCAAGCTGCACTTTATTAACGGGGCTTCTGATTATTTAGTTATTTGCTCGTAAACGGCAGCAGTAATTAGCCCAAACGGCACCGAGCGAATGAAAGGCTTTTCTGAAGCCGCTCGAACTCATCTCGGAATTTCGCCCTTGCGTTGCCGGAAAAAGATCCAGGTTGCTTTTTCTTTTGCAGCGTGGTTTAGGGGCTGGGAGAGGGGGGATTCCCCCTCCCTGCCCCGCCACCTCTCTCTGTTTTCTCAAGGAAAAACTGCGAGAAAAAGCAATTAAGTAGGAGTTGGGGGGGCTCGGTGCTTTATTAGGTGCCTGTGCTGTTAGACGCCGTAATAAAATCAGCCGCCGCTGCGTGTCCCGTATTGATCTCGGTCTGGACAGCTGCAGCCCAGCTGAGCCCGGCTTTCTCCTCGCCCTGGCGCCCGGCCAGTTAGACATGACGGGAATGAAAATCAGGGCGATGAGAGCAGGGAGATGGAGAGAGGGATCAGACCCGGCCGTCACGCCGGATGAGTCCCGCCCGGCGGCGTTCGAGCATCCCCGCGTGCCGGGGATCCCCCCCTCTGCTGCCGTGGCCGCCCGGAGCAGCCTTTGCTTCCCGCGCCGGCACCTTCGGGCCCTAAAAGCCCCGAGGGGTTTGATGGTGCGGGGGGGTGTTGCTTGCGGGGTTGTAGCCCTGGCGTCCTCCTCCTGTAGCCCCGGCGTCCTCCTCCCATAGCCCCGGCGTCCTCCTCCCGTAGCCCTGGCGTCCTCCTCCTGTAGCCCCGGCGTCCTCCCGTAGCCCAGCATCCTTCTCCCGTAGCCCAGCATCCTTCTCCTGTAGCCCCAGCGTCCTTCTCCCATAGCCCCGGCGTCCTCCCAGAGCCCCAGCGTCCTTAGTCCCGGCATCCTTCTCCCTTAGCCCAGCATCCTCCTCCTGTAGCCCAGCATCCTCCTCCCGTAGCCCCGGCGTCCTTCTCCCGTAGCCCCGGCGTCCTTCTCCTGTAGCCCTGGCGTCCTCCTCCCGTAGCCCAGCATCCTCCTCCCGTAGCCCCAGCGTCCTTCTCCCGTAGCCCCAGCGTCCTCCTCCCGTAGCCCCAGCGTCCT
>JAJKFH010002798.1:0-11932 GCA_023333565.1 Puffinus mauretanicus | reverse complement strand
CCCCCCCCGGCCCCCCCCCCCTGCACTTTACGTGGCCTCGGGACCCCCGGGAGGGGGTGACCCGCTGGCTGCCCCCCGGGGGGGCCGGGGGGGGCCCCATGTGTGTGTCCCCCCCCTCCCCACGCCAGCCCCCCCCAATAAAGCCCCTTGTCCTGCACCCACCTCGGCTGCTTTGGGGGGGGGACGACACACGGGGGGGCGTGGGGGGGCACGGGGGGGGGCGTGCGGGACGCGGGGGGGACAGGGGGGGTGTGAGGGGACCGGGGGGGGACACGGGGGGGCGTGGGGGGTCATGAGGGGATGGGGGGGCTCAGGGGGGGTGGGGGGGCCCCATGAGGGGACGGGGGGGGGCGCAGGGGGGCGGGGTTTGGGGTTCGGGCTTCGAAAAAGCGCCCGGGTTTCGGCCAATGGGAGCGCGTCGCTGCCCGCCGGCCAGCCAATAGGAGGCCGGCTCTCGTTGCTAGGCAGCGAGGGGCGGTAGCACGCGTAGACGCCGCCGGGGTTCCGCCAATGGCGCCGCGCCCGCCCCAGCCCGCCCGCGGCTCCGCCAATGGGAGGCGGCAGGACAGCTTCGGGCCCGCCCCCCGGGCGGCCAATGGAGACGCGCTGGGCTCGCCCCGCCCTCCGTGCGAGAGCAGCCAGTGGGAAGTGAGCGCCTTCCCTGTGGGCCCGCCCTCGCCCTGACAGGCAGGGAAGCCAGCCAATGGAAGTGCAGCTAGGGCGCGGTGCCGCGCTCATTCCTATTGGCCAGAAGGCCGCGTGCGCCCGCCCTCTCCCCGTGTCAATCAAGACGGCTCCCGGGGGCTGGCCCCAGCGGCGCGGAGGGAGGAGCCAAATCCCGTTCCAGCCAATGAGAAGCGGCGTTACAGCGTCATTCCCACTCTCGCCCAATGAGGGCCCGCTTTGCAAAGCGGGACTGAGCGGGAGCTGGGCGAGAGAGGCGGGGCCGGCGCGGAGGGGCGGGAACAGCGTGAAGCCCAATGGGGAGGCGCGTTACAGGTGGCAGCGGGTCGGCGGACCAATGGCGGCGCGTCTTGCAGAGCGGCGCGGGCCGGGGAGGGGAGGAGGGCGATGGCGGCCATTTTGAGCCGGGCCCGTCGGTGGCGCCTCGATGGCCGGGCGGCGGCGGCGCTGAGCGGCGGGACCATGGACGTGCGGCGGCTGCGGGTCAACGAGCTGAAGGAGGAGCTGGGCCGCCGCGGCCTGGACACCCGCGGCCTCAAGGCCGAATTGGCCGAGCGGCTGCAGGCGGCGCTGGAGGCGGAGGAGGCCCGGCGGGGTCCCGGTGCGGCCGGTGGGGACCCGGCCCCCGACGGACACTGTAAGGGCCGCGGGGCGCCCGGAGCCCCGCGCTGAGGGACGGGTCGGGTCGGGTCGGGTCCCCTCCCCGCTCCCCCTCCGGTGGCCCCCGGCGGGGCCCGGTTCTCCCCCTCCTCCAAGGGCCCCGGCCCCCTTCCCTGAGGGGACCGACTCCCCGGTTCCCGCTTCCCTGAGGGGACCGGCTCCCCGGTCCGCCCCTCCCTCAGGGGCCCCGTCCACCCCAGTCCCCCCTTCCCTGGACGCGGATCCCTCCCTTCCCTCAGGGGTCCGGTCTCCTCAGCCCCCCCTTTCCCTGAGGGTCCCTCCATTCCTGAAGGGCCTGAGCCCCGCATTCCCTCGGGGTCCCGGGCATTGCGCTCCCCTCATTCTCTCAGGTGGGGTCCCCCTGCTTCCCCCTCCCTGAGGGGGTCTGTCCCCCCTCTTCTCTCAGGGTACCCCTCTTCTCTCAGGGTACCCCTCTTCCCGCAGGGGTCTGCCCCCACCCCCAGCCTCTGGTCCCTCCAGGGTCCCCAGTTTCCTCCCCCCACACCCCGGGCACCCCCGAGAGCGGCTTCGCTTCCCTGAGAGCTGCTGGGGCCAAGCAGGGCCCCCCCAGCGATGCGGGGCAGGGCCATGACCCAGCATCGTGTGTGTCCCCCCCACCCCAGCTCTGATCTGGGGGTGCTTGGTGAGGAGCTGACCCTGGGTGCGGGGGGGTTCGTCTCCTCTGGGTGGGCTGTCACCCCCAGAACGGTGCCGGGGGCTTTGCTGCCGCAGCTGTGCAGAGCTGGTGGGGTCTCCCCCATCCCGGCGGAGAGCCGGCGTGCCCACCCCGGGGGTGCAGCGCTCCGTCGTCGCCGTTCCTGCCCCGGCGGCCGTTCCCCCTCGCGCTGCTCTCGCCGGCTGCTTCAAGTTAAAAACCGAACCCTTCTGCCGCAGGTGCCCGTCGGGGCGCAGACTCGCTGGCTGCCGCGCCGGGGATCCCCTCGGCGAATTCGGGGCGACCCCACGAGCGGGACGCCGGATCCCTCATCCCATGCTGGTTCTCCTCATCCCCGCGGGGCCGCTGATGTCCGCCGACTCCCCCTCGCGCCCCGTCTGTCTTCTCCTCCGAATAAACCGGTAACGCTTGACTTATTTCCCGCTTTTTTTTTTATTTCCCTCCCCTCCCGGCCCGGCTTTGAAGATGGCATCGACAACAACAGCCACGCGAGCGATCCCCAGGGCTACCAGCCCTACGAGCACGGCGGCCTCAAACCAGACGCCGAGCCCGGCTACGAGAGGAGAGCGTTGGACCAAGACCACCCCGTGCTGCACCAAGGTAGGGGCGAGGGGGCCGCCGGCGGCACCGCGGCCGTGCCGGCCCGGCTCCCGCTGTTTCCACGCCGCTCGCTCTTCCTTCCGCAGAGATGAAGTTGCCGGAAACGAAGCCAGAAGACCCCCCAGCTCCCGCTTACAACGTTCCCCCTCCCAACTACAGCACCCCAGCTCCCCCCTACAACATTCCCCCGCCTCCCACCTACAACGCGCCCCCGGCCGGTTACGGCGCCCCGCCGACCGGCTACACCGCCCCCACCTACAGCGCGCCGCCGGCCGGCTACAGCGCCCCGGCCCCGGGTTACAGCGCTCCCCCCCCTGCCTACAGCACCCCCCCTGCCTACAGCACCCCCCCACCCACCTACAGCACCCCCCCTGCCTACAGCGCTCCCCCCGCCACCTACAGCACCCCCGTCCCCCCCACCTACAACGCTCCCCCGGGCGGCTACAGCGCGCCAGACCCCGCTCAGCCCCGACCGCCGCCGCCGCCGCAGCCCCGCAAACGGCCCTACGAGGAGCAGCGGGGCCGGGGCTACTACGAACACCGCGAGGACAAGAGGTGAGTGCACCCCGAAAGCCGACGCCCCAAAATTCAGCACCCCCTGGCCGCGCTGAGTCCTCCCCGCCTCCGCTCCAGGGGCCGCTCGCCGCAGCCGCCCGCCGAGGACGAGGAGGAAGACTTCGACGACACACTGGTGGCCGTCGACACTTGTGAGTACCCCGAAAACGGCGCGGGGACGGGGGAGGAGCCCCCAAATTGGGGATCCTGACGACCGGTTTCCCCTCTTTCGCCAGACAACTGCGACCTGCACTTCAAAGTCGCCCGGGACCGGTACAGCGGCTACCCCCTCACCATCGAGGGCTTCGCCTACCTCTGGTCGGGCGCCCGTGCCACCTACGGCGCGCGGCAGGGCCGCGTCTGCTACGAGATGAAGGTGAGCGACGCCGGATCCCGCCGCGGCGTTCCGATGCCCACCACGCCGTCCCCCGACGCCGTCCTTTCTTCCTAGGTTAACGAGGAAATCTCCGTTAAGCACCTGCCCTCCACCGAGCCGGACCCCCACGTGGTGCGGGTGGGGTGGTCGCTGGATTCTTGCAGCACCCAGCTGGGTAAGGGCGTGGGCGGTCGCCCCCACTGAGATTTTGGGGGCTTGCGGGGTTTTGGAGGGGGGTTCTCCCCCTACCTGAGTACAGCCTGGCTGTTCCCCTCCCCACCCAGGCGAGGAACCCTTCTCCTACGGCTACGGCGGCACCGGTAAAAAATCGACTAACAGCAAATTCGAAAATTACGGCGAAACCTTTGCCGAAAACGACGTCATCGCTTGCTTGGTGGTGAGTCCCCCGCCGTCCCCCGCGCCCCGCCGGCGTTCCCGGGGTGGGGGTCTCACCGCCGTCCCCCCGTCGCAGGACTTTGAATGCGGGGAAGAGGTGGAGATGTCCTTCATGAAGAACGGCAAATGGCTGGGGGTGGCTTACCGGGTACGGAAGGAGCTGTTGGGCGGCCGAGCCCTCTTCCCCCACGTCCTGGTGAAGAACTGCGCCATCGAATTCAACTTCGGGCAGAGGGAGGACACTTATTTCTCCGTCCCGCCCGGTTTTACCTTCATCCAACACCTCCCCGTGGCCGAACGTGTCCGCGGCACCCTCGGTCCCAAGAGCAAAGCCGAGTGCGAGGTGCGGGGACGCCGGAATCGGGGTGAAGGGGGAACGGTGTCGCGGAACCCGGCCGTGACGCCGCCGCCGCCGCCTCTCCTCGCAGATCCTGATGATGGTGGGTTTGCCCGCCGCGGGGAAAACGACGTGGGCCGTCAAGCACGCGGCCGCCAACCCCTCCAAGAAATACAACATCCTGGGAACCAACGCCATCATGGATAAAATGAGGGTAAGGCGTCGCTCCCCCCGTCCCCTCTCGCCGCGGCTCCCCGCTCGGCGTCACCGTCCCCTCTTCCCCAGGTGATGGGTCTCCGGCGTCAACGCAACTACGCGGGACGCTGGGACGTCCTCATCCAGCAAGCGACGCAGTGCCTCAACCGCCTCATCCAGATCGCCGCCCGCAAGAAACGCAACTACATCCTCGACCAGGTACGGCGGGGGGACGTCCCCTGGCGTCCCTGGGGGTGGCGGAGACGTCCCTGGGGTGGCGGAGACGTCCCCCGGCGTCCCTGGGGATGGCGGAGACGTCCCTGGGGACGGCGGAGACGTCTCCCGGCGTCCCTGGGGATGGCGGAGACGTCCCTGGGGGCGGCGGAGACGTCCCCCGGCGTCCTTGGGGGTGGCAGAGACGTCCCTGGGGGCGGCGGAGACGTCCCCCGGCGTCCCTGGGGGTGGCGGAGGCGTCCCTGGGGGCAGCGGAGACGTCCCCCGGCGTCCCTGGGGGTGGCGGAGACGTCCCTGGGGTGGCGGAGACGTCCCCCGGCGTCCCTGGGGGTGGCGGAGACGTCCCTGGGGGTGGCAGAGACGTCCCTGGGGGTGGCGGAGACGTCCCCGGGGGTGGCGGAGACGTCCCCCGGCGTCCCCGGGGGTGGCAGAGACGTCCCTGGGGGCGGCGGAGACGTCCCCCGGCGTCCCTGGGGGCGGCGGAGACGTCCCTGGGGGCGGCGGAGACGTCCCCTGGCGTCCCGGTCTGCAGGGGACTGAGCCAAACCTTCGTCCCCCTCTGCTTCCCGCTGAAATTTAGAAGACAAAAGCCGCTTTTCTCCCCAAAACGGCGGTGGGACGAGGGAATTGTTTAAATTTCCTCCGGTTTCGGGTGCGGCACCCGGCTCCTTAAACCTCCGGCTCCTTAAACCTCCGGGTGTTTTTGGGGAGGGGGGGAAGAAAAAAAAAACCAAAAACCCCACCCGAACTTGCGACAATAACCGTTTTTTTTTGGTTTTTTTTTGCCCGTTCCTGCCGCCAGACCAACGTCTACGGCTCAGCCCAGCGCCGAAAAATGCGTCCCTTCGAGGGTTTCCAGCGCAAAGCCATCGTCATCTGCCCCACCGACCAGGACCTGCGGGACCGCACCGTCAAACGCACGGACGAGGAGGGGAAGGACGTGCCGGATCACGCCGTGCTGGAGATGAAAGGTAAGAGGATTGGTTTTTTTTTTTTTGGGGGGGGTTTTTTGGGGCGATTTTCACTTCTTTTGGTGACGACGCAGCCAATTTCACGCTGCCGGAGGCGGGCGAGTTCTTGGACGCGGTGGTGTACGTGGAGCTGCAGCGGGAGGAGGCGGAGGCGCTGGTCCGGCAGTACAACGAGGAGGGTCGGAACGCCGCGCCGCCCCCCGAAAAACGTTTCGAGGGAGGCGGCGCCGGACGTCCCCCCGCTTTTCGCGGTCGCGGCGGCGCCGGCGGTTTCCAACGTTTCGACGGTCGCGGGGGAACCGCCGCCTCCGCCGCGCGGGGCGGCTTCCAGAACCGCGGCGGCTTTCGCGGCGGCGGCGGCGGCGGCAACAACGGCGGCACCGGCGCAGGTAGGGACCCCCCCCTCCCCGCCTTAAACCCCGCCTTGGGGTGCCCCCCAACTTTCCCTCCCGCTTCCCCCCCCCCCCTCCTTTTCCCGTAGGATTCAACCGCGGGGGTTACACCCCCAACCGCTGGGGTAACAACAACCGCGACTCCGCTGCCAACAACCGGGGGGGTTACAACCGGAACGCCCAACCCGCCGGCGGTTACAGCCCGGCCCGCGGCACAACCGGCTACAAGACGAGCGCCGCCACCCCCCCGGCCGCCGCAGCCCCCCCAAATTACGGCCAGGGGCAGCAGGTACCCCCCTCCCACGCCCCCCCAACCCCTCTGGGTGCCCCCCCAGCCCCCTCACAGCCGGCTCTAACCCCCCCCCCCCCCCAGGGTGGCTACGGCCAGGGTGGCTACACCCCCCCCAGTTACGGCTACGGTGGCTACGGTGGCTACGGGCAGAGCTACCCCCAGCCCCCCCCGCCCACCGGGCAGAGCTACGGGCAGAGCTACGGGCAGTACCAGCAGGTGGGGGGGGGGTCCCCCTCTTTGGGGGGGGGGTCCCCATCTTTGGGGGGGGCTCCCCTGAGGTTGGGGGGACACCCCTGAGGTGGGGGGGGCTCCTCTCTTTGGGGGGGGCTCCCCTGAGGTTGGGGGGACACCCCTGATGTGAGGGGGGGGGCACTCAGGGAGGGGGAAAAAGCCCATTTGGGGGATGATGGGGTTTGGGGAGGAAAATGGGGATTTTGGGGAGGAAGGGGTTTTGGGGTGAAATTCTGATTTTTTTGGGGAGGAAGGGGATGGGGTTTGGGGAGGAAAATGGGGATTTTGGGGAGGAAGGGGTTTTGGGGTGAAATTCTGATTTTTTTGGGGAGGAAGGGGATGGGGTTTGAGGAGGAAAATGGGGATTTTGGGGGGGGAAGGGGTTTTGGGGTGAAACTTTGATTTTTTGGGAGGACGGGGATGGTGTTTGAGGAGGAAAGCGTTAATTTTGGAAGGAAGATGGGGTTTTGGGGTGAAACGCCTGTTTTTGGGAAGGACGGGGATGGGGTTTGGGGAGGAAAATGGGGATTTTGGGGGGAAGGGGGTGGGGTTTTGGGGCAAAACCCTTTTTGGGAGGGCGAGGGTGGAATTTTGGGGAGGAAAATGCCGATTTTGGGGGGAAGGGGGTGGCATTTGGGGAGGAAAACCCCTTCTTGGGAGGGTGGAGATGGGGTTTGGGGGTGAAAACCCCTTTTTGGGAGAAGTGAGAGAGGGGTTTTTGGGGAGGAAAATGGCAATTTGGGGGGGGAAGGGGATGGGGTTTTGGGGTGAAACTTTTTGGGAGGGCGCGGGTGGGATTTTGGGAAGGAAAATGCTAATTTTGGGGGGAAAGGGATGGGATTTGGGGGTGAAACTATGTTTGGGAGGACAAGGATGGGGTTTTGGGGAGGAAAATGCCAATTTTGGGGGGAAGGGGATGGGATTTTGGGGTGATGAGCCCGTTTTGGGAGGGTGAGGAGGGGATTTTGTGGTGAAAAACCCTTTTTGGGAGGGTTGGGGAATTAGAAAAACCCTTTTTTGGGAGGATGAGGGAGAGGGGATTTTTGGGGTGAAAAACCCTTTTTTGGGAGAGGTGAGGATGGGATTTTTAAGGAGGGAAAATGCACCAGTTTGGGGGAAGGGGATTTTGGGGGGGGACAGAGGTGGGGTTTTGGGGTGAAACTCCTATTTTGGGGAGAAAGGGGATGGGATTTTGGGGCAAACCCCTTTCTTGGGGAGGGCAGGGATGGGATTTTGGGGTGAAAAACCCTTTTTGGGAGGGTGAGGGTGGGATTTTGGGGTGAAAAACCCTTTTTGGGAGGGTGGGGATGGGATTTTGGGGTGAAAAACCCTTTTTGGGAGGGTGAGGGTGGGATTTTGGGGTGAAAAACCCTTTTTGGGAGGGTGAGGATGGGATTTTGGGGTGAAAAACCCTTTTCTGGGAGGGTGAGGAGGGGATTTTTAGGGAGGAAAATGCCAGTTTTGGGCGGAAGGGGATTTTGGGGGGAAGCGGATTTGGGGGGGGGACAGAGGTGGGGTTTTGGGGTGAAACTCCTATTTTGGGGAGAAAGGGGATGGGATTTTGGGGCAAACCCCTTTCTTGGGGAGGGCAGGGATGGGATTTTGGGGTGAAAAACCCTTTTTGGGAGGGTGAGGGTGGGATTTTGGGGTGAAAAACCCTTTTTGGGAGGGTGAGGGTGGGATTTTGGGGTGAAAAACCCTTTTTGGGAGGGTGAGGATGGGATTTTTAGGGAGGAAAATGCCAATTTTGGGGGGAAGGGGATTTTGGGGGGGGACAGAGGTGGGGTTTTGGGGTGAAACTCCTATTTTGGGGAGAAAGGGGATGGGATTTTGGGGCAAACCCCTTTCTTGGGGAGGGCAGGGGTGGGATTTTGGGGTGAAACCCCCCTTTTTGAAGGGCGAGGGTGGGGTTTTGGGGTGGAAACGCTTGGGGCGATGGGGAAAACCCCGTTTTTGGGAGGACGGGGATGGGGTTTGGGGCTGCCAACCCCCTTTTTTCTGGGGCAGGGTTTTGGGGCAACCCCTCTTTTTTTGGGGGGGGGGTGATGGGGGGGTCCTCACCCTTTTTTTCCCCCCCCTCCCAGTACGCCCAGCAGTGGAGCCAGTACTACCAGCACCAGGGTCCCTGGCCCCCCTACTACAGCACCTACGACTACGGCGGCTACGGCAGCTCCCAGGGGGGGGCCAGCGCCCAGTGACCCCCCCCTCCCCACCGCCCTCCCCCACCTCCGTGTGTGTGCGCGTGTGTGTCCCCCCCCCCCCAAAAAAAACGCTGCGGGTTTGGTTTTTTGTTGGTTTTTTTTGTTGGTTTTTTTTTCTCTCTGTTAAAAAAAAGATTATTTTTAACCTCAAAAGAGACTCGGATGGTCGGACACACACACACCCCCATTTGGGGCCGTTTTCCCCCGATTTTGGTCTGTTTTCCCCCGATTTAGGTCCATTTTGGGTCCGTTTTCCTTATTTTTGTCCCCCCTCGTTTTCACCCATTTTCCCCCTATTTTTAGTGCCTCTGGCCCCTCTTTATTGGGCCCTTTTAGGCCCCCGCCCCCCCCTCCAGGTGGGGAATGGCTGTTTTACACAAATTTTGCTTTTTTTTTTTTCCTATTTGGGGATTTTTTGGGGGGTGGGGGGGTGGTTTTTACTGGTGTCCCCCCCAGGGAAGGAAGTAAAAAAAAGAGGGGGGGAAAAAAAAAACCCACCTAATAAAAAAGAGGAGAACGCCCCCAGCCCGCGGCTGGCCCGCCCCCTCTCGGCTTTCTCAGCCTTTGCCCTTTTGGGGTGGATTTGGGGCTTTTTGGGTGCGATCCCTGACCTTTGACCCCAGGGGAAGGGGGGAACCGAAGCGCCCCGGAACCTTCGGTTCGTGGTGGGGTGCCCGGCGTTTCCCGCTCTCGGAAGTGACGCACCAGCGGGACGGAGGCGGTAGCGGGTGAGGCGCGGCGCGCGAGCGGTGTCGCATTCAAACGGGGCCGGGTTGCGCCGCGCTGCGTCCGGAGGAGGGGGGTGGTCTGAGGGGGCTTGGGGGGGCCCGGGCGGGGCTGGGGGGGTGCCCCCGCGATTCCCCCCACCCCCTGAGGCCTGCGGGAGCCCCCCCGTCCCTGTGGGTCCAGGTTCTCGGGGCTTCGGGGCTCTCCCGGCCCCTGAGGGGTTCCCTCCCCTTCCGTGAGGGATCTGGGGTCCTCTGAGGGCTTCCCCCCCTTCCCTGAGGGATTTGGGGTCCTCTGAGGGGTTCTCTGCCCTTCCCTGAGGGATTTGGGGGTTGCTGAGGGGTTCCTCCTCCTTCCCTGAGGGATCTGGGGTCCCCTGAGGTTTTCCCCTCCTTCTGTGAGGGATCTGGGGTCCCCTGAGGGTCCACCCCCCTTCCCTGAGGGATTTGGGGTCCTCTGAGGGGTTCTCTCCCCTTACCTGAGGGATCTGGGGTCCCCTCAGGGTCCCCCCACTTCCCTGAGGGATTTGGGGTCCTCTGAGGTTTTCCCCTCCTTCCCTGAGGGATCTGGGGTCCCCTGAGGGGTTCCCCCCCTTACCTGAGGGATCTGGGGTCCCCTGAGGGGTTCTCTCCCCTTCCGTGAGGGATCTGGGGTCCCCTGAGGGGTTCTCTCCCCTTCCCTGAGGGATCTGGGGTCCCCTGAGGGGTCCCCCCCCTTCCCTGAGGGATTTAGGGTCTCCTGAGGGGTTCCTCCCCTTACCTGAGGGGTCTGGGGTCCCCTGAGGAGTCCCCCCCCTTCCCTGAGGGATTTAGGGTCTCCTGAGGGGTTCCTCCCCTTACCTGAGGCGTCTGGGGTCCCCTGAAGGGTCCCCCCTCTTCCCTGAGGGATTTGGGGGTCCCCGGAGGTCCCACCCTTCCCTGAGGGATTTGGGGTCCTCTGAGGGGTTCTCTCCCCTTACCTGAGGGATCTGGGGTCCCCTGAGGTTTTCCCCTCCTTCCCTGAGGGATTTGGGGTCCTCTGAGGGGTTCCCCCCCCTTCCCTGAGGGATCTGGGGTCCCCTGAGGAGTCTCCCCCTCTTCCCTGAGGGATTTGGGGTCCCCGGAGGAGTCCCCACCCTTCCCTGAGGGATTTGGGGTTCGCTGAGGGGTTCCCCCCCCTTCCCTGAGGGATCTGGGGTCCCCTGGGGGTCGTTCCCCCCTTCCCTTCATTCCCCCAGCCCCTTGGGGACCCCCCCTCTTCCTTGGGGTCCCCCCACATCCCTTTGGGGTCCCCCCCCTGTCCCCAGGGCAGGTGCTAACGGTGTCCCCTCGTCCCTGACAGCAGCCGAGGGGCACCCCACAACCGCGACCCAGCCCCCCAACACCATGGCGGTGGAACCGGAGCCCATGGCGGGGTGGGACCCCAAAACTGAGGGCGACCCCGTTGTCACCGGGCAGGAGCCGGACCCCACAGCGATTGAGGGGGGCCCTGTGTCCCCGGAGCCGGACCCCCCAGCAGAAAGGGACCCCAAAACGTTGAAGCGGGACCCCATGTCCCCAAAAAGGGACTTTGCTGCGACGTTGGACCCCAAAGTGAGAAAGCGGGACCCCAAAATGTCAAAGCGGGACCCCGCGTCCCCGCAGTGGGACCCCAAAGTGTCGAAGAGGGACCCCATGTCCCCGACGCGGGACCCTACGGTGGAGGGGGACCCCCTCTTCCTCGAGGGCTTCTCCGGGGGGCTGGGGGTCGAGCGCTGGCGCCCCGAAACCGGCCCCTTGGGGCGTCCCCGCCGCCCCCCCGCCCGCACCCGCCTGCGCAACCGCCGCTACGCCGCCCTGCGACAGCTCATCCAAGGTCAGGGGGGTCCCCGATGTCCCCTGGGGGTCCCCAATGGCCCGAGGGGGGTCCCTGAAATCTCCAGAGGGTCTTTGAGGTCCCTGGGGGGGTCCCTGATGTCCCTGGGGGGTCCCTGAAATCTCCAGAGGGTCTTTGAGGTCCCTGGGGGGTCCCCAATGGTCCGAGGGGGGTCCCTGAAATCTCCAGGGGGTCTTTGAGGTCCCTGGGGGGTCCCTGATGTCCCTGGGGGGTCACCAATGGCCCGAGGGGGGTCCCTGAAATTTCCGGGGGGTCTTTGAGGTCCCTGGGGGGTCCCCAATGGCCTGAGGGGGGTCCCTGAAATCTCCAGAGGGTCTGTGAGGTCCCTGGGGGGTCCCCAATGGCCCAAGGGGGGTACCTGAAATCTCCAGAGGGTCTTTGAGGTCCCTGGGGGGGGTCCCCGATGTCCCCTGGGGGTCCCCAATGGCCCGAGGGTGGTCCCTGAAATCTCCAGAGGGTCCCTGATGTCCCTGGGGGTCCCCAGTGGCCCGAGGGGGGTCCCTGAAATCTCCAGGGGGTCTTTGAGGTCCCTGGGGGGGTCCCTGATGTCCC
>JAJKFH010003620.1:0-37069 GCA_023333565.1 Puffinus mauretanicus | reverse complement strand
TCGTCCTCGCTGTGGGGGCTGCCAGGGCTCGTGGCCGCTCGGGCACCCCGAGCTGGGGGGTGCCGGAGGGTGGGCATCCCCCAACGCGGCCTTTCAGAGGGAGCGACTCACGTTTGGCTTCTCCCATTGTCGCCATAGGTGGGGACGGCACGGGGACGTCCCCGGCTCGGGGAACCCCCCGCCATGTCGCCGAAGCGCTGCAGAGGGTCCGCGGCCACCCAGCCCGAGCACAGCAGGCCCCCGAGGGGCCAGGGCCGGGTGAAGGGGCAGCCGGCCCCCCCGGATGGCGGGGAGGCTGAGGCAGGGGGCCGCGGGCGCGGACGGCGGAAGTGCAAGGAGACGGTCATGCGTCAGCAGGCCTCTGCCGAGGAACACCCCAACAGCTGCGCAGAGTGCGGCAAGAGCTTCGCGCAGAGCACTGCGCTGCTGGCACACCGGTGCAGCCACAGCAGGGAGAAGCCCTTTGCCTGCCTCGACTGCGGCAAGAGCTTCAGGTGGAACTCAGGGCTCGTCGTCCACCAGCGCACCCACACTGGTGAGAGGCCCTACAACTGTTCCCAGTGCGAGAAGAGCTTCAGCCGGAGCTGGGCCCTCGCCATCCACCAGCGCACCCACACTGGCGAGCGGCCCTACAAGTGCTCCCAGTGCGGGAAGAGCTTCAGGTGGAGCTCGGCCCTTGTCGTCCACCAACGCAACCACACTGGCGAGCGGCCCTACAAGTGCTCCCAGTGCGGGAAGAGCTTCAGGTGGAGCTCGGCCCTCGTCGTCCACCAACGCAACCACACCGGCGAGTGTCCCTACCAGTGCTCCCAGTGCGGGAAGAGTTTCAAGCGCAGCTCGGCCCTTGTCAGGCATTGGCAGATCCACCTGGGCGAGCGGCCCTACAAGTGCACCGACTGCGGGAAGAGCTTCAGGCAGAGCTTGGACCTGACAAAGCACCAGTGGCTGCACACCGGTGAGCGGTCCTACACCTGTGCCAAGTGCGGGAAGAACTTCAGCCAGAGCTCGGCCTTCGTCGCCCACCAGCGCATCCACACCAGCAAGCGGCCCTACAAGTGCCCTGACTGCGGGAAGAGTTTCAGGTGGATCTCAGCCCTCATCATCCACCAGCGCACCCACACCGGCGAGAGGCCCTACAAGTGCCCCGACTGCGGGAAGAGCTTCAGGCGGACCTCGGCTCTCGTCGTCCACCAGCGCATCCACACCAGTGAGTGGCCCTACAAGTGCCCTGACTGCGGGAAGAGCTTCAGGCGGAGCTCGGCGCTCGTCGTCCACCAGCGCACCCACACCGGCGAGCGGCCCTACAAGTGCCCTGACTGCGGGAAGAGCTTCAGGCGGAGCTCGGCGCTCGTCGTCCACCAGCGCATCCACACCGGGGAGCGGCCCTACAAGTGCCCTGACTGCGGGAAGACCTTCAGGCGGAGCTCAGCTCTCGTCGTCCACCAGCGCATCCACACTGGCGAGCGGCCCTACAAGTGCCCTGACTGCGGGAACAGCTTCAGGCGGAGCTGGGCCCTCGTCGTCCACCAGCGCATCCACACCGGGGAGCGGCCCTACAAGTGCTCCCAGTGTGGGAAGAGCTTCAGGCGGAGCACGGACCTCCTCGTCCACCAGCGCACCCACACCAGCTAGTGGCCCTACAAGTGCTCCGAGTGCAGGAAGAGCTTCAGGCAGAGCTTGGCCCTCATTATCCACCAGCACATCCACACCAGGGAGAAGCTCCACCAGTGCCGCCACTTCGGGAAGAGCTTCTGCAAGAGCTCGTCCCTCATCATCCACCTGCGCACTCACACCGGGGAGACGCCCTCAAGTGCGGCGACTGCCGGAAGAGCTTCTGCGACAAAGGCTGTCCTCATCAAGCACCAGCGGATCCACCTGGGATAGGCGCCCGCCGCTGCTCCTCCTCCAGGCGTCCGGCCCTGCTGCTTTCAGGGGGCTGAGCCGGACGGAGCTGGAGGCGGCTCGGGGGGGACCGGGGGCTTCCAGCAGTGGTGGGGGAGCAGGAGCCTTGCCAAGCCTGAGCGGCGCGGGCAGCCGAGACCCTCCCGAGCCTGAGCGGGCACTGGTGGGAGAGGAGCCGCAGTGGGGATGGACTCGAGGGGACGTTTTGCTTCTCCCGTGCTGAACAGGGACATGGCACCGGCAGCCCGCCGGGATTCCTTGACCATGTGCTGGCCGGAACTGTGGGAAGCCTGTGCCGGGCGGGTGGCCGTGGCTCGCTCCCTGCCGCAGGGCCGAGGCCTTGGGACGCCCCGAGCTGCCTTTCCGCCATGCTGTGTCCATGTTGTGGCCGATGTGTTGATGGGGCCGAGCCTTTTACCTGCCTGTGTTTTGCCATGGGGTTTGGGGGGCGGAAAGGGGGGGACCCCGAAGCAGAGTCCTGTGGCATGAGCCTCGCGGTGCAGCTTTCTCCTCCCTGCACGAGCAAAAAGGGTCCTGTAACTCATCAATTTGGCAACAGTCCTCCGCAAACAGGGCTGTCGGAGCAGCTCCAGCAAGGCTGCTGGCAAGGTAATTTCAGTTCCAGCCCTGCGTTCAGCGTGCCGGGGCACGCGATCCCTTTCCTTTCCCTGCCTGCCATAGTAAAGAGCTGCTGTACCGGCCGTGGGCTTTGCACGCCTGTGTTTTCCCCGGGTTCAGGACGGGGGGTTGCGGGGGCTGTCGTGACCAAAATGCGCAGCTGGGGGGTCCCCTCGCCCCCCCAGGACTTTCTTGTCCGGACGTGGAGTCGCACAGCGGGGAAGGGCGGCGCATCGGGGAGGGGGTCTAATGCTGCTGAGGGGACCGGGAGCCTGCGGGCCCCCCCAGGCCAGGGTTTGGGTCTCTGGGCTGCTCCCAGGGTCGGGGGGATGCCGACCCCCCGGGACCCCGGCACCGCCGGCCAGGGCGGCTGCTCCCGCTGCGGGCGCCCTTGGCAAGCGCGGCATCCTCTGCTCTGTCCTCCTCCGGCAGCGGGTCTGGCCGCGGGCGGGGCGAAGGCAAGAAGGGGGCCCCTCCCCGAAGTGGGGGGCGGGCAGCACGTTGCTGTCCTGGTGAGAAGGGTCGGGGTGCGGGTCGGGGCCACAGGAGAAGCGACCCTGCCCAAAACGCTGCGGGGGGATGGGTGAGCAGGGCCGGGGGGGCCCGGGGGTGCTGGGTGGCGGGGGCTGGGGAATGGCGATGGGGGCCGGGCCGGGGCCGGGGCCTTCCCCTCGCCGGCGCCGCCACCGCCTTCCTCCGAGCAGCCCCCGGGGGTTGAACTTCCTGGGTCAGCGCCGCCGCCGCCGCCTCCATTGTCCGCCCGGCACCGGCGAGGCCGCGGCAGCGCCCGGACGGCAGCGGGGGCGGCGGGAGACGCGGACGGGGCAGGAGCCGCAGCCGCAGCCGGCCCGGGCCGGGCCCGCAGGTACCGGGACAGCGCGGGCGGAGGCCACCGGCGTGGGGTGCCGCGGGCCTGGCCCGGCCCGGCCCCGTCTGGCGGTGGCGGGGCCCAAGACCTGGTCCCCGCCGGGGCCCGGAGAGCGGCCGGGGCCGGGGTGTGGAGGGGCCGGGGCCGAGGTCGAGAGGCCGTGGGTCCTGTGCGTGCCGGGGCCGGGGACCGAGCCGCGAAACCGAGCCGCCAGGCGCCATTTGGGGCGCCAGGGAGGTTCCCGCTGCCCCCGAGCCGAGTCGCGGCGTCTCCCTGGCACGTCCCTGCCGCCGCCAGCCGGCCTGGGCTGCTCCCGCAGCACCGCGAACCGCCAAGCCCGGGCGAACCGCCCCGGCGATTCGGTACGCCGCCGGAGCGCCGAGGCCCGTTGAAGCCGGGCACCGGCGCCTCGAGGGCCCCGGGAAAGGCTGGACTCGGAATTTCCCTCCCTGAACCCAGCCCCGACCCGTCCTGGGTTCGTCCTCGCTGTGGGGGCTGCCAGGGCTCGTGGCCGCTCAGGCGCCCCGAGCTGGGGGGTGCCGGAGGGTGGGCATCCCCCAACGCGGCCTTTCAGAGGGAGCGACTCACGTTTGGCTTCTCCCCTTGTCGCCGCAGGTGGGGACGCCACGGGGACGCCCCCGGCTCGGGGAACCCCCCGCCATGTCGCCGAAGCGCTGCAGAGGGTCCGCGGCCCCCCAGCCCAAGCACAGCAGGCCCCCGAGGGGCCAGGGCCGGGTGAAGGGGCAGCCGGCCCCACGGGATGGAGGGGAGGCTGAGGTGGGCGGGCGCGGGCGCGGACGGCGGAAGCGCAAGGAGACGGTCATGCGTCAGCAGGCCTCTGCCGAGGAACACCCCAACAGCCGCGCGGAGCGCGGCAAGAGCTTCGCGCAGAGCACTGCGCTGCTGGCACACCGGTGCAGCCACAGCGGGGAGAGGCCCTTTGCCTGCCTCGACTGCGGCAAGAGCTTCAGGTGGAACTCAGGGCTCGTCGTCCACCAGCGCACCCACACTGGTGAGAGGCCCTACAACTGTTCCCAGTGCGAGAAGAGCTTCAGCCGGAGCTGGGCCCTCGCCATCCACCAGCGCACCCACACTGGCGAGCGGCCCTCCAAGTGCTCCCAGTGCGGGAAGAGCTTCAGCCAGAGGTCGGCCCTCATCGTCCACCAGCGCATCCACACCGGTGAGCGGCCCTACAAGTGCTCCCAGTGCGGGAAGAGCTTCAGGTGGAGCTCGGCCCTCATCGTCCACCAACGCAACCACACTGGCGAGCGGCCCTACAAGTGCTCCCAGTGCGGGAAGAGCTTCAGGTGGAGCTCGGCCCTCGTCGTCCACCAACTCAACCACACCGGCGAGTGTCCCTACCAGTGCTCCCAGTGCGGGAAGAGTTTCAAGCGCAGCTCGGTCCTCGTCAGGCACTGGCAGGTCCACCTGGGCAAGCGGCCCTACAAGTGCACCGACTGCGGGAAGAGCTTCAGGCAGAGCTTGGACCTGACAAAGCACCAACGGCTGCACACCGGTGAGCGGTCCTACACCTGTGCCAAGTGCGGGAAGAACTTCAGCCAGAGCTCGGCCTTCGTCGCCCACCAGCGCATCCACACCAGCAAGCGGCCCTACAAGTGCCCTGACTGCGGGAAGAGTTTCAGGTGGAGCTCAGCCCTCATCATCCACCAGCGCACCCACACCGACGAGCGGCCCTACAAGTGCCCTGACTGCGGGAAGACCTTCAGGCAGACCTCAGCTCTCGTCGTCCACCAGCGCATCCACACCAGTGAGCGGCCCTACAAGTGCCCTGACTGCGGGAAGAGCTTCAGGCGGAGCTCGGCTCTCATCGTCCACCAGCGCATCCACACCGGCGAGCGGCCCTACAAGTGCCCTGACTGCGGGAAGACCTTCAGGGGGAGCTCGGCGCTCATCGTCCACCAGCGCACCCACACCGGGGAGCGGCCCTACAAGTGCCCTGACTGCGGGAAGAGCTTCAGGCGGAGCTCGGCGCTCGTCGTCCACCAGCGCATCCACACCGGGGAGCGGCCCTACAAGTGCCCTGACTGCGGGAACAGCTTCAGGCGGAGCTGGGCCCTCGTCGTCCACCAGCGCATCCACACCGGGGAGCGGCCCTACAAGTGCCTCCACTGTGGGAAGAGCTTCAGGCGGAACACAAACCTCCTCGTCCACCAGCGCACCCACACCGGCTAGTGGCCCTACACGTGCTCCCAGTGCGGGAAGAGCTTCAGGCACAGCTTGGCCCTCATTATCCACCAGCGCATCCACACCAGGGAGAAGCTCCACCAGTGCCCCCCACTGCAGGATGAGCTTCTGCAAGAGCTCGTCCCTCATCATTCACCTGCATGCCCACACCGGCGAGAAGCCCTACAAGTGCGGCGACTGCGGGAAGAGCTTCCGCGACAAAGTCTGCCCTCATCAGGCACCAGCGGATCCACCTGGGATAGGTGCCCGCCGCTTCTCCTCCTCCAGGCGTCCGGCCCTGCTGCTTCTGGGGGGCTGAGCCGGACGGAGCTGGAGGCGGCTCGGGGGGGCCCGGGGGCTTCCAGCAGTGGCGGGGGAGCAGGAGCCTTGCCGAGCCTGAGCGGCACGGGCAGCCGAGACCCTCCCGAGCCTGAGCGGGCACTGGTGGGAGAGGAGCCGCAGTGGGGATGGACTCGAGGGGAGGTTTCGCTTCTCCCGTGCCTAACAGGGACATGGCACTGGCAGCCCACCGGGATTCCTTGACTCTGTCCCGGTCAGACCTGTGCGAAGCCTGTGCCGGGCGGGTGGCCGTGGCTTACTCCCTGCCGCGGGGCCGAGGCGTCAGGACGCCCCGAGCCGCCTTTCCGCCACGCTGTGTCCATGTTGTGGCCGTTGTGTTGATGGGGCCGAGCCTTTTACCTGCCTGTGTTTTGCCATGGGGTTTGGGGGGCGGAAAGGGGGGGACCCCGAAGCAGAGTCCTGTGGCATGAGCCTCGCGGTGCAGCTTTCTCCTCCCTGCACGAGCACGAAGGGTCCTGTAACTCATTAATTTGGCAACAGTCATCCGCAAACAGGGCTGTCAGAGCAGCTCCAGCAAGGCCGCTGCAAGGTAATTTCAGCGCCAGCCCGGTGCTCGGCGTGCCGGGGCACGCGATCCCTTTCCTTTCCCTGCCTGCCATAGTAAAGAGCTGCTGTACCGGCCGTGGGCTGTGCACGCCTGTGTTTTCCCCGGGTTCAGGACGGGGGGTTGCGGGGGCTGTCACAGCCAAAATGCGCAGCTGGGGGGTCCCCTCGCCCCCCCAGGACTTTCTTGTCCAGACGTGGAGTCGCGCAGCGGGGAAGGGCGGCGCATCGGGGAGGGGGTCTAATACTGCTGAGGAGACCGGGAGCCTGCGGGCCCCCCCAGGCCAGGGTTTGGGTCTCTGGGCTGCTCCCAGGGTCGGGGGGATGCCGGCCCCGCGGGACCCCGGCACCGCCGGCCAGGGCGGCTGCTCCCGCTGCGGGCGCCCTTGGCAAGCGCGGCATCCTCTGCTCTGTCCTCCTCCGGCAGCGGGTCTGGCCGCGGGCAGGGCGAAGGCAAGAAGGGGGCCCTCCCCGAAGTGGGGGGCGGGCAGCACGTCGCCGTCCTGGTGAGAAGGGTCGGGGTGCGGGTCGGGGCCACAGGAGAAGCGGCCCTGCCCCGAACGCCGCGGGGGGTTGGGTGAGCAGGGCCGGGGGTGCTGGGGGTGCTGGGTGGCGGGGGCTGGGGAATGGCGATGGGGGCCGGGCCGGGCCGGGGCCGGGGTCTTCCCCTCGCCGGCGCCGCCGCCTTCCTCCGAGCAGCCCCCGGGGGTTGAACTTCCTGGGTCAGCGCCGCCGCCGCCGCCTCCATTGTCCGCCCGGCACCGGCGAGGCCGCGGCAGCGCCCGGACGGCAGCGGGGGACGGGGACGGGGCAGGAACCGCAGCAGCCGCCGCCTCCGCCGCCGGCCCGGGCCGGGCCCGCAGGTACCGGGGCAGCGCGGGCGGAGGCCACCGGCGGGGGGTCCCGCGGGGCCGGCCCGGCCTCGCCTGGCGGCGCCGGGGCCCGGAGAGCGGCCGGGCCGGGGGGGCCGAGGGGCCTGTGCGTGGTGGGGCCGGGGCCTGGGGGTCGAGGGGCCGGGGGTCCTGTGCGTGCTGGGGCCGGGGACCGAGCCGCGAAGCCGAGCCGCCAGGCGCCATTTGGGGCGCCAGGGAGGTTCCCGCTGCCCCCGAGCCGAGTCGCGGCGTCTCCCTGGCACGTCCCTGCCGCCGCCAGCCGGCCTGGGCTGCTCCCGCAGCACCGCGAACCGCCAAGCCCGGGCGAACCGCCCCAGCGATTCGGCACGCCGCCGGAGCGCCGAGGCCCGTTGAAGCCGGGCACCGGCGCCTCGAGGGCCCCGGGAAAGGCTGGACTCGGAATTTCCCTCCCTGAACCCAGCCCCGACCCGTCCCGGGTTCGTCCTCGCTGTGGGGGCTGCCAGGGCTCGTGGCCGCTCGGGCACCCCGAGCTGGGGGGTGCCGGAGGGTGGGCATCCCCCAACGCGGCCTTTCAGGGGGAGCGACTCACGTTTGGCTTCTCCCCTTGTCGCCATAGGTGGGGACGGCACGGGGACGTCCCCGGCTCGGGGAGCCCCCCGCCATGTCGCCGAAGCGCTGCAGAGGGTCCGCGGCCCCCCAGCCCGAGCACGGCAGGCCCCCGAGGGGCCAGGGCCGGGCAGAGGGTCAGCCAGCCCCCCGGGATGGTGGGGATGCCGAGGCGGGGGGCCGCGGGCGCGGGGGGCGGAAGCGCAAGGAGACGGTCATGCGGCAGCGTGCCTCCGCCGGGGAGCACCCCAACATCTGCGTGGAGTGCGGCAAGAGCTTCGCACAGAGCGCCGCGCTGCTGGCACACCGGCGCAGCCACGGCGGGGAGAAGCCCTTTGCCTGCCTCGACTGCGGCAAGAGCTTCGGCCTGAGCGCCAACCTGCTGCGGCACCGGCGCGCCCACACCAGCGGGAGCCCGCAGAGCTGCCGGGACTGCGGGAAGGAGGTGGGCACCACCACCGCCAACCCAGCCCCACGCCCCCCCGGCCAGAAGCCCTACAAGTGCATCGACTGCGGGAAGAGCTTTGGCCGCCCCAAGCAGCCCCCTGCCACCCCCCCAGGGAGGCGCCGGCGGCGGGACGGCCCCGGTGGCGAGAAGCCGCCGGCCGTGGCCATCCCCAACACCTGCGCCGAGTGCTGGCAGAGCTTCAGCCAGAACTCGGACCTGGTTAAGCACATGCGCATCCACACCGGGGAGAAGCCCTATGCCTGCCCCCACTGCGGGAAGCGCTTCAACGTCAGCTCCAACCTCATCCGCCACCAGCGCATCCACACCGGCGAGAAGCCCTACGCCTGCGCCGACTGCGGCAAGAGCTTCACCGACAAGTCCACCCTCACCCAGCACCGCCGCATCCACACGGGGGAGAAGCCCTACGCCTGTGCCTACTGCGGCAAGAGCTTCAGCCGCAGCTCCCACCACAAGCGGCACCAGCGCACCCACGCAGGGCAAAACCCCGTCTCCCTCCTGCCCCTCTGGCCCTACCCCAGCCAGCCCTGCTAGGGGGGCTCGGCGTGGCCGGCGCTGCCGGCGCCGGATGCCTCGCGCATGGGAGGGACCGGTAGGACAAGGTGTAGTAGGATGAGCCGTGAGGCTGGTAGGTGGGATTACGTGGGGAGGGTCGGGGCCGTAGCGGTTGGGTAGGTAGGATGGGTACCAGTAGCAATGGGACGCAGCGGGCGGCAGCAGTGCTCGAGCTGGCGGCGGCTCAGGATCCGTCTTGCCGTGGAGACCCCCAGGACAGGCGAGTCGGGGGGCCATGCCCCTCATGCTCTGCAGGGCCGCCTTCCCACTTGCCTTTTGCTGCGGGGATGAACCTGGCTGTTTCGGAGCCGGAGCACATCCGTGCCCGCTGAGGGCATCGCAGCGCCTTGTTCTTGCCATGCAGCCCCACGCTGTGTCCCACTGGGATGGCGGGGGGGCACGTCGCCTGGCTGCCACGCACGGGTGTCACTGTAGAAGAGATTAACAAAAAAACATTTGAAGAATAATTACTTCTGCTTTGTGGCTCTTGTCGTTATTACCCTGCCCGGGCTTCCCTCTCCCTCTTCTCCCTGAGCTTAAGCAGAGCAGCCACCAGACTCGTCAGCCAGTCCCTGTCCCCCGCCACGTTGCCATCGTTCCTGCTTTAAAAAGGAAGAGCAAAAGCCATCCCTGCTTGGCATTATTCCAGAGAGAGAGGTGCCACGGTTGAAATAAAAGGCATTTTTGTCTTCTGGCCCCAAAACATCTGGGCATCCCCTCCACATCCCCCCCTGCTGAGCCCGTCTCCTCGGGCTGAGCCTGGCCCTGGCCCCAAATCCATCCCGTGCCGTGGCTCGGCATCTTGTCCTTTATATATATGTTATATGTGATACATATGTTATATACATCCCTCCCTGCAGGACTGCAAAACAGCCGAGAGATGGTTTTCCGCCGGGATGGTCAAATGGTGGGGTGATGGGCTGCAAGGGCGCACTCCTGCTGCAATCCCCCCCCGGTGCTGCAAATCCCCCCCCCAGCGCTGCAAAATGCTCAGGGCACCTTCCCCCAAATACAGGTGCATATATATATATATATTTGCTGGGGTTCATATAAGAGGAACTACAGGGTGAGTGCTGGGGGGGGCCACGACCGCCACCCCGCTGCGAGCTGTGGGGGCCGCACCACTCCCTTTTTTGGGGCTCTTGAGGGATTTCGGCGAGGCAGATGGCATTCCCCTTGGCCAGCTTCAGCAGCCCCTCGGCTGTGTCGTCCCCGTCACCGTGCGGCACCTACTGGGAGAGACGCAGCCAAGCCGGGAGCCGTCCCGGCAGAGGGAGGGGCGCAGGGCAGGGCCCCTCGTCCCCCCCCGACAACACTCCTGAGACACCCCCATCTCCCTGGGTCCAGGGATGCTCCGCTGAGACGCATTGCAAAAGCACCAAAATCCCCGGGATGGGGCTGAAATAGAGCCCATGGGTGGGAGTGTCCTGGGGCTGTTACCCGCCCTTAGTGCCCCAGACCCCATCCCCTGAGACACCTCCCCAAGACCCCCGCAGCATCCCAGCAGCTCCGTCCTGCCCCAGACCACAGCCCCAAACTGGGCACATGGCTCCAGCCCCAGCCCTGGGGAGGAAATGCCCAAAAAATAAAAACACCCAAAACCCTCAAGGGAGGGAACCCGGCTCGTCCCAGCCCCCCCAGGCCCGGGGGGGGCGGGACACAGGGACCTTCTCCGCCAAACCAGCTCTCAGTCCCAAACGGGCCGGCTCGCTGTCAGCATCTGGCACCATCGCGCCTCCCTCTGCTCCGAAAACACCCCAAACCTCCAACTTCAAAAAAAAGACAATATTTTATTAAGTTTGGGTTTGGTTTTGTTTTTTATAATTGGGAAATGCCTCTTTTTTTTTCTTTTACCCCCAGGAAACCCAAAGCAGTGGGGAAAAACCAAATTCAGGCAACGCTCAGACCAGGGTTTGCTTCAGACATGACGACTAATCACCATAATTATTACCATTATCACTAATAGGCGTTTACGGGGGGGGGCACATTCGCCGCTGCTCCCACCACCCGCTCCGTGCAGCTGTGCTAGCGCTGGAGGAGCGGGAGGGTGGGAGACCCCAGGCTCAAAGAAAATTGGGTAGAAAATAGGGGATTTTGGTTAAATCTGCTGGAAAGGGCTCCCCGGGGGCCACTCGGGGCGAGTGTCCCCCCCCGAGCACATTTGTCCCGATGGAGCTGGGGGTCTGTATATTTGTCCCCCCCAGCCCTGGGCTCGTCCCCGCGGCGCCGCAGCAGCTGCCCAAGCCCTGAGCGGACAGACGGACGGACGGATGGCGGCTCCGACAGTAACTCTCAAACCCCGTGGAGCCGGTAAATTTGCCGTCCCGGTTAAGTCTGTGCGACCCAGCCAAAGGGCCAGGGGCAGCTTCCAGGAGGGTTTTCCTCGGGCCGGCGCCGGCCCCAGCAGCGCCGGCGGTTAGAAGCCCTGCGCCGGGCGGGGCCAGAGGGGCAGGAGGGTGTCGGGGGTCTCCCCGGCGTGGGTCCGCTCGTGGCGCTTGTGGTGGGAGCTGCGGCTGAAGCCCTTCCCGCAGAAGCTGCAGACGTAGGGCTTCTCCCCGGTGTGGGTGCGGCGGTGCTGGGTGAGGGTGGACTTGTCGGTGAAGCTCTTGCCGCAGTCGGCGCAGGCGTAGGGCTTCTCGCCGGTGTGGATGCGCTGGTGGCGGCTGAGGTTGGAGCTGACGCTGAAGCGCTTGCCGCAGTGGGGGCAGGCGAAGGGCTTCTCGCCGGTGTGGATGCGCATGTGCTTCACCAGGTCGGAGCTCTGGCCGAAGCTCTGCCAGCACTCGGCGCAGGTGTTGGGGACCTCGGCGGCCGGCAGCTTCTTCCCCCCCTTGGCCTCCTTGGGCTTGGAGGGGGGTGGCTCAGGGCCACGGCGGGCGCATCGCCCGTGGCCCTTGGCGGGGGGGTTGCGGAGGTGCCGCTTGCGGTGGGAGCTGCGGCTGAAGCTCTTGCCGCAGTCGGCGCAGCGGTAGGGCTTCTCGCCGGTGTGGGTGCGCTGGTGCTGGGTGAGGGTGGACTTGTCGGTGAAGCTCTTGCCGCAGGCGGGGCAGCGGTAGGGCTTCTCGCCGGTGTGGATGCGGCGATGGCGGACAAAGTTGGAGCTGACGCGGAAGCTCTTGCCGCAGTAGCCGCAGGCGTAGGGCGCCTCGCCGGTGTGGATGCGCCTGTGGGTGATGAGCGTCGAACTCTGCCGGAAGGTCTTGCCACAATCACCGCAGACGAAGGGTTTGGCGCCAGTGTGGATGCGCTGGTGGTTCACCAGGTCCGAGCCGTGCAGGAAGCTCTTCCCGCACTCGGAGCACAAATTCGGGCGCTCGCCCTTGGCGGGTGGTGGGGAGGGGGCCGCCGCTGCTTCCTCCTCCTCCTCCTCCGGCGCGCAGGGGCTGCGCTTCGGCTTCTCCGACTTGCGCTTGTTCTTCGGGGGCTTCTTCTTCTTCTCCGGGATCTTGCCCACGGCACCTCTGGGCGTCCGGGGGGACATGCTGGGGTGGCCCCGCAGCCGGGGGAGTGGGGATCAGCCCTGGCCCCTCGGCGGGGCCCTGGGGACACTCGGGGGGATGGGTGGGGGATGGAGCCTCGCCCCTGAGCGCAGATTTGGGGGCAGGTTCCAACCCACGAGGGACCCACACTCACCCGCAGGCTGGGGGGGCAGCCGGGGAGACCCCACCCGGGGCCGGCCCCACGCAGGGCCGGGGGCGCCGGGGGCCCGGCAGCCGCAGAGCGGGGGGGCGGGGGGTGTCGGTGCCCGGGGCAGGGGGGCTGGGGCGGCCGGGGGGCCCCCGGTCCGCGCTCCTGGCGGCGGCTGCAGGGGGCTGCGCTGGGGCGTCGGCCAGGCTGGGGGTCAGCTGGGTTGGGGGCCGGGCAGCCCGCGCGGCTCCGCCCTACAATGGAGGCGGCAGCGCCTGACCCAGGAAGCTCAAACCCCGACATCCTCCCCCGCCCCGGCCCCGACAGCCCCCCCGACACCCGACATCACCCCCCCGACACCTGACAGCCCCCCGACAGTCCCCCCGACACCCGATAGCCCTCCCCGCCCTGACAACCCCCCCCCCCCGAATTCCCACGTTCCCCCGACACCCCACCCCCACCCCCGGGCAGCCACTCGCGGGGGTCCCAGCCCCGCGCCCCCCACGCGGGGCACCCCAGGGCAGGAGCCCCCCAGGGCAGCGACCCTTCCCCGCGGGCTCTCCGGAGCTGGGCAGCGGGGAACTTGGGGGGCTCTCCCCGCCTTTGTCCCTCTCCCGATTGTGCACCCCAGTTCCCGCAGGTGCCTCCCCCCCCAGCACCCCCCAATCTGCCCACGCCCCCGGGAAGGGGCCGGGGGCTCCTGCCCCAGCCCGGAGGACCCTCCTCTTGCGGGGGTGCGGAGAGTCCACCCCGCTCTGACATCCTCCCCCAAAAAAGCCTCATTTAGGGTGCTCTGCCTGGAAACAGGGAGCGACTGTGCTGGAGCAACTGGTGCTACTGGTGCAGCAGGACGGCGGCGGCTCCGGCAGAGACGAGCCAGGGCTGGGTTTTCCGTTGGGATTTATTCCCCCGGGGCTGCGGGGTGGCAAAACCCCCGGGGAGGGACGGGACGGGATGGGACGGGGGGGCTCCACCTTCGGGACCCCCCAGCCGCCGCAGGAGCTCAGGTGGCCCCGATAGCGGGGCCGGGGCGAGCAGAGTCCCCCCAAACCGGGGGAAGACCCCACGGGCCAAGCAAAGGTAGAAAGAGGTAATTAAGGGCTTCCTAATGAGGCGCTCTGGGTGTCCCTTGGCGAGAGGGTCCCCTGGGCGCAGCACCCCCAGGGCTGCCTCCGGGGCCCTCCGGCAGCCACCCCGGCACCACCAGCACTGCCGCAGCCCCTGCTGCCCTCAGAGGGGCCGGGGCGCGAAGGCCAGGAGGGGCCCGTCCCCGCGGTGGATCTTCTCATGGCGCTTGTGGTGGGAGCTGTGGCTGAAGCCCTTCCCGCAGACGCCGCAGACGTAGGGCTTCTCCCCGGTGTGGGTGCGGCGGTGCTGGGTGAGGGTGGACTTGTCGGTGAAGCTCTTGCCGCAGTCGGCGCAGGCGTAGGGCTTCTCGCCGGTGTGGATGCGGCGGTGGCGGAAGAGGTTGGAGCTGACACTGAAGCGCTTGCCGCAGTGGCCGCACTGGAAGGGCTTCTCGCCGGTGTGGATGCGCATGTGCTTCACCAGGTCGGCGTTCTGGCCGAAGCTCTGCCAGCACTCGCCACACGTGTTGAGCGCTGACACCTTCCGCCGCGCCTTGGCCGGCCCGCCGCTGCCACTGGCCACCCCGTCCCGTGGTTGGGCGCCGCAGCGCGGCGGGCGCTTGCTGGCGGGGAGGTGCCGCAGGTGCTTCTTGCGGTGGGAGCTGCGGCTGAAGCTCTTGCCGCAGTCGCTGCAGCGGTAGGGCTTCTCCCCGGTGTGGACGCGGCGATGCTGGGTGAGGTTGGACTTGTCGCTGAAGCTCTTGCCGCAGTCGGGGCAGGCGAAGGGCTTCTCGCCGGTGTGGATGCGGCGGTGGCGGCTGAGGCTGGAGCTGACGCCGAAGCTCTTGCCGCAGTCGGGGCAGCGGTGGGGCCGCGCGGCCGCGTGGCTGCGGCGGTGGCTGGCGAGGCCAGAGCTCTGGGCGAAGCTCTGCCCGCACTCCACGCAGATGTTGGGGCTCTCCTCTGCCCGCCCCCCCGGCTGCGCCACAAAGTCCTTGCGCTTGCGGATGCCCGGGGAGGTGCGGGGGGGGGCTGCTGCTGCCGTCTCCCCCTCGGGGGGCTGCCCCCCGGCCCGCCTGGCCTTGCGGGGGGACATGGCCAGGGCTGGGGCCGTCACCCCAGGCACCGCATCCCGCTGAGCCCCCCCGGTTCCTGCGCTGGGCGGGGGCGTGAGACCCCCCCCGGTTCCTGCACTGGAGGCGGGGGGGGGGGGGCCGTAAGGCTCCCAGTACCCGCGGAGGCGGGGGTGTGAGACCCCCCAGTACCCACGGAGGTGCAGGGAGGGGTGAGACCCCCCCGGTAGCCGCGGGTGGGGGGGAGTGTGAGAGACACCCGGTTCCTGCGCTGGGGGGGGCGTGAGACCCCGGTACCGCGGGTGGGGGGCGCGTAAGACCCCCGGTACCCGCGGAGGGGGGGGCGTGAGACCCCCCGGTACCTGCGCTGGGGCAGAGCCCGGGCGGGGCGGGCGGGGGGGGATGCTACCGCCCGCCCCGGGGCTGGGGGCTGCGGGGCTGCCCCGCCCGGGGTTCGCTCCCGCTCCCGCTCCCGCTCCCGCTCCCGCCGCTGCCGGCGCGGCCCCGCGGACAATGGAGGCGGCGGCGGCGGCGCTGACCCAGGAAGCCCAACCCCCGCCGCCCCCCGCATCCCGCCCCCCGCCCCACGCGCGACCCCCGCGGGACACGAGCGCAGAGAAACACCCCCACCCCCCCCATCGCGGGGGGCTGGGAGGGACCCCAAAGGCTCGCGCAGCCCGGTGCCCCCCGGAGCCCTGGGGGAAAGCCCCGGGGGGGCTTCACTGGGGCGGGGGTCGCCAGTGAATGGGGGCCCCCGGTGGGGGGTCCCGGGTGGATGAAAGTCCCGGGTGGATGGGGGGGTCCCCGGTGGGTGTTCCCCGGGTGGATGAGGGTCCTGGTGGATGGGGAGTCCCCGGGTGGATGGGCGGGCCTCAGGGTGAGGCGGGGGTCCCGGGTGGGGCCGTCAGCGCGGTTCGGGGTCCCACGGCCCAACCCCGGGGCCGCATCCAGCGGCGCCGACGCAAAACATCTCCATAAAATTGGGGTGATGGAGAGAAAAAAAATATCTGTCAAAGGGCTGGGGAGGGACACCTCCACCCGTGTCCCCCCGCCCCGCGGGGACCTTCACGTGCCCCGTGTCCCCCCGCCCCTCTGCTCCGGGGGCCCCTCGGCTCCGGGGGGGCCCGTCCGGCCCAGCACAAAGCGGCGCCTGTGCCACCCCCGCGGGGTCACCGGCCCCCGACGCCCCCGTCCCCGCCGGGACAAGGGGCCTTTGTGGGGTGGGGGGGCCGCCCCCACGCGCGGGGCCCCGGGGAGGGGGCCGGCAGCTCCCGGACACCCGGGTCCCCGCCGCCGAGGCATGCTGGCCGTCCTGCTGTGGGGGGCTGCCCTGGGGGTCGCGCTGCCGGGGGGGGCCCTGGAGAGGTGAGGGGTCCCGGGGGGGTCCTGGGGGGCAGGGGGATCCCCTGGGGGGGTCCCCGGAGAGGTGGGGGGTCCTGGGGGGGTCCTGGGGGGCAGGGGGGCCCCCTGGGGTGGTCTCCGGAGAGGTGAAGGGTCCCGGGGGGGGTCCCGGGTGGGGCCTCCGGAGAGGTGGGGGGTCCCGGGGGGGTGTTGGGGGGCAGGGGGATCCCCTGGGGGGGGTCTCCGGAGAGGTGAGGGGTCCCGGGGGGGTCCCGGGAGGGCAGGGGGATCCCCTGGGGGGGGTCCCCGTGAGGCAGGGGAGTCCCAGGAAAGTCCTCTGGGGCATCCTGGGAGCTCCCGTGGGGGGGGTCCCCCGTGGGGTGCTGCACTGACCCGCCCCGCAGCGGGGGGGGCTGCGCCCACCGCCTGCAGTGGGTGCCCCAGCCCCAGAGCGAGACCTTCGCCCAGGCCCAGCACCGGCCCTACCTGACCCTCTGCGGGGGCCGCGTCTGCAGCACCTACCGGTACCCGGGGGCGGGCACGGGGGTCCCGGGGGGGTCCCTGTGGGGTGGGGGGCTGCAGACCTGGATCCTCGGGATGGGGGGGGTCCCGGGCACCTGGGTCCCCGTGGCGGGGTGGGTGGACAGCTGGGTCTCTGGGAGAGGGGGGAGTGGGAGTCCCTGTGGGGGTCCCTGTGGGTGGGGGGTCCCGGATGCTGGGGTCCCCATGGGGAGGGGAGGGGCCTGGGTCCCCGGGGAGGGGGGCGGTAGCCCCGGGGGGTCCCTGTGCCTGGGGGGTCCCACGCACCTTGGTCCCCATGGAGGGGGGCAGTAGCCCCTGGGGGGTCCCTGTGGGTGGGGGGGTCCCTGTGGGTGGGGGGGTCCCTGTGGGTGGGGGGGTCCCCAGCACCTGGGTCCCCATTGGTGGGGAGGGGAGACACCTGGATCCCTGGAGGGGAGGAGTGGGAGCCCCTGGGTGGTCCCTGTGGTTGGGGGGGGTCTGGAGACCTGGATCCTCGGGGTGGGGAGGTCCCGGACGCCTGGGTCCCCACGGGGGGAGCGGCAGGCCCTGGGTGGGGGGGGTCCCGGGCACCTGGGTCCCCATGGGGGGGGGGCCTGGGTCCCCATGGGCAGGGTGTCCAGACACCCGAGTCCCTGGAGTGGGGGGATTGGGAGCCCCTTGGGGGTCCCTGTGGGTGGGGGGTCCTGGGGGGCGTGTGGGGCCCGGGCGCTGGGGTCCCACGCGGGTGCCCCCAGCACCACGTACCGGGTGGCCTCGCGGCGGGTGGAGCGGCGGGTGCTGCGGCCCAGCCTCGTCTGCCAGCGGGGTGAGCCGGGGGTCCGGGGAGGCTCAGAGATGGGGCTGGACCCTCGGGTCCCCAGGGCGGGTGGGAGGGGGTGTGGGGACCCCCCAAGACGCCTGGGTCCCGGGGGTGTGGGAGGGGGTGCGGGGACCCCCCGGATGCCTGGGTCCATCTGTGGGGACCCCCTGGACGCCTGGGTCTCCAGAGGGTGTGGGAGGGGGCATGGGGACGCCTGGGTCCATGTGGGAGGGGTCCCAGACACCGGGGTCCCCTGGGGGGGGTGGGAGGGGACGTGGGGACCCCCCGAGTGCCTGGGTCCATGTGTGGGGGGGTCCCAGACACCTGAGTCCCTGAGGGCCGTGGGAGGGGACATCGGGACCCCTCGGACACTGGGGTCCATGGGGGTGGGGTCTCAGACACCTGGGTCCCTGGGGGGGGGGGTGGGAGGGGGCGTGGGGTCTCCCCGGACGCGAGGGGGGCATTGGGGGTCCCGGACGCCCGGGTTCCATGGGGCCACTCGCCCCCTCAGCGCCCCCCCCGCAGCCCCTCGGGGCCCAGCTGAAGGCGCTGCAGGAGCGGATGGCGGCGCTGGAGCAGGTAGGGCCAGGGGGAGTGGGGGGTGTTTGGGGGCCCCCTGTGCCCCATAAGTGGGTGCTGGAGGGGCTCCCCCTCCCCCCCAGCATGTGGGGTGGGTCTGGGGGGACTGGGGGCCCCCCTGATCCCCCCCGTGTGGGGCAGGTGCTGGGGGGGCCCCTGCGGCACCTGGACCGGGTGGAGGCTCTGGGGGAGCAGCTGATGGACCTGGAGGAGCGACTGGGGGCCTGTAAGTGCCCCCCGGGCCCGAGGGGACGCCCACGGCCAGCCCACACCCCTGCGACCCCCCGCGGCCCTTCAGGATCCCCACCCACAACCCTCCAGGAGCCCCTGGGACCCCTATGGCACCCCATGACCCCAAGGGGCACCCAGGACCCCCCAGGGGCACCCCGGGATCCCCCAGGAGTTCCCCAAGACACCCATAGGACCCCCATGTCCCTTCACAAGCCCCCAAGACCCCCCAGGAGCCCCCCAAAACCCCTAGAGAACACCCCAGGCCACACAAGGACCGCCCCCCAATCATCCTGGGACCCCCCACCCTCTCCCTGACCCCCGTGTCTCTCCCTCAGGTGACTGCGGGGGCGGAAGGAATGGCTTTGGGTACAAAACCCACCGCTGACATCATTCCCATCCCCCGATGACATCGTTGCTCAGCTGCCGTGACATCATGAGGCGCCACGACTGGGGGGGGTTTATTAAAAGCGGGGGGGGGCCCCGAGCCGGGGCCACGAGGGAAATTTGGCAAAATCCACCCCCCCCCGAATAAATACGCGGCGTCGCCCCCTAAAAAGGGGGCGGAGCCTGTTCTGGCAGCCAATCAGCACCCGCTCCCCCCCAATGCCCCACAGCCCCCCAGTCCCCAAATGGCACCAGCCATGGTGGGGGGTCAGCCCTGCGCCCCCCCAGGAGCCGTGGGTCAGTCCCTGGGACCCCCACGTGGGGGTCTGGAGTGGGTTGGTCCATGGGTACCCCCCAACGCGGGGGTCTGGAGTGGGTCGGTCCAAGGGTACCCCCCAACGCGGGGGTCTGGAGTGGGTCGGTCCAAGGGTACCCCCCAACGCGGGGGTCTGGAGTGGGTCGGTCCAAGGGTACCCCCCCAACGCGGGGGTCTGGAGTGGGTCGGTCCAAGGGTACCCCCCAACGCGGGGGTCTGGAGTGGGTCGGTCCATGGGGGTCCCGCCGTGGGTCATACCATGGTCCCGCTATGGGTCCCTCCGTGAGCGCTCTGTGGGTCCCGCCGTGGGTCGGAGCAGGTCCCCGCCGCGCGTCCTGCCGTGGGTCTGACCGAGCTCTTCCTACAGCTCCCGCCGTGGGTCAGTCCACGCATTTCCGTGCGTCGCACCGAGCCCCGCTTCGGGGTCGGTCCACGCCCGGCTCTTCTGCTAAGTCCCGCCGTGGGTCAGGCCACGCCCTTCCTATACGTCCCGCCGAGGGTCGCGCCGTGCCCCGGCCCGCGTCGGTCCGCGTCCTACTCGCGGGTCCGTGCCCCGCCACGTGTCAGTCCATGTTCTAGGCGTGGCTCAGCCCGCGCCCCGCTTGTGGCTCAGTCCGCGTTCCACGTCAGGGTCAGCCCCTGTCCCGCTGCCGTGGGGCCGGGCGGCGCCGTGGGGCAGCGGGCGGCCGTGGGGCGGGTCACTGGGGGGCGGGGGGCGGCGCCGTGGGGCACAGCTCAGCCGAGAGCGCCTCGAAGGCCTCCAGCATGGCGGCGCGGACCCGCTCGGTGAGCGCCGGGACGTCGGCCGGGCCCAGCCCCCGGGTGGGCAGCGGGGGCAGCACCTGGATCACGCACTGCCCTGGGGGCGGGGGGTCGGGGGGCGCCCCACAGCTGCCCCACAGCCCCCCACAGCTGCCCCGAAGCCCACCCAGACCCTCCTGGACGTGGGCCTCCCCAAGACCCCCCAAGAGCCCCACGCACCCTCCTCCATGTACCCCACAGCACCCCCATGTGGGCACAGCCCCCCATTAGCACCCCCAAACCTCCTCTCACATAACCCACATGGCCCCCAGACCCACACGTATCCCCCCAGAGCCCCCATGTGCCCCCCAGACCCACACGTGCCCCCCCCAGCCGCCCCTCCAGGTACCCCCTAGACTCCCCACGTGCCCCAGTACCCCCCCATAGCACTCCCAGACCCACGTACCCTCCCCAGCCCCCCATCCACGTGCCCCCCAGGTTCCCTCTAGCCCCATGTCTCCCCCCAGCCCCCCTCCACGGACCCCTCCCCACTCCTCTCGTGCCCCACGCGCCCCCCAGACCCCCCCAGACCCGGGTCCGCGGCCCCTCACCGGCCGTGAACCTCCGCTCCTGCTTGCTGTAGAAGTGCTGGTAGGAGGAGATGACGATGGGGACGACGGGGACCTGGGGGGCAGGCGGGGGGGTGAGGGGGGCCGCCCCACGGCCGCCCCACGGCCGCCCCACGGCAGCCCCCGTACCTGGGCCTGGACGGCGAGGTGGAAGGCGCCCCGCTTGAAGGGCAGCATGGAGCCGCTGTGGTTGCGCGTCCCCTCGGGGAAGACCCATACCCGGACCTGGGTTGGGGGGGAGACGGGGGGCACCCCCCGGCGAGGGGGGGTCAGCTGGGACTGCCCCACAGGATGCCGAGCCTGACACAAGGCCCCCCCCAGCCCCCCCACGGCCCCCCGGCAGCCCCACTCACGTCCTGGCTGAGCATGGTGTGGGCGGCCTCGGCCATGACGCTGATGGCGTCGTGCGTCCGCTTGCGGTCGATGAAGATGATGCCACCGAGCCAGCAGGCCACCCCCACGGCCCCCATGTAGAGCAGCTCCCTCTTGGCGATGGGCACGCAGCGGTCCGGCAGCACCTCCATCATCCCTGGGGGCTGCCGTTAGCCGGGGGGCCGGGGGGAGCGGCTATGGGGCCGAGGGGGGGCTACGGGGCTGGGGAGAGCGGCTTTAGGGCCAGGGGGAGCGGCTACGGGGCCGGCTACGTGCACACACCGCTCCAGCAGTGCCTCCATCATCCTTGGGGGCCGCATCGGCCGTGGGGCAGCCGTGGGGCTGGGCAGCAGGGGTTGGAGGGTGGGCGTGGGGCACGGGGCTGCCAGGGGGAGCTGGGGGCCGCCAGGGGGAGCTGGGGGCCAGGCAACCAGGGCTGGAGCACCCACGGGACTGAGGGAGCTCCGGCTTCGACGGGGCCGTGGGGCGGGCGTACCCAGCAGGTCGAGGGAGCTCTGGTGGTTGCTGACGACGACGTAGGGCTGCCGGGGGGGGAAGTGCTGGGCGCCCCGAACTGCCATCCGGATCCCGTAGAGGTGCTTCACGTGCTGCATCAACCCCCGGATGATCCTGGCCGGGGACAGGCGGTGACGGTGCCGCCCCACGGCCACCCCCACACACCCCAAACGCCGCCCCACATCCCTGCGTCCTCCTGAATTTCATATCCCGGAACCCCAGGAAGGGGGTGGTCCAGCCCCACATCCCCCCGTGTCCCCACGTCCCCCCGCGTCCCCCCCCCAGCCCTACTTCATGTTCTCGACGTCGCGGCCCCGCAGGGCGCAGAGCGGGATGGCCACCAGCGCCAGCAGCAGGATCCAGCCGTTGTAGAAGCCCATCTTGCAGAAGAAGCGGAAGGACCCGCTGCGCTCGTACAGCACCGGCAGCAGCAACAGCGCCAGCGCCAGCGCCGCCGTCCCCACCGTCACCTCCATGGCACCTGCGGGCAGCGGCCGTCAGGGCGGGTGCAGGACCCCCCGGGGCCCCCAAACACCCCCAGACCCCACCTGGAACCCCCAAACACTGCCGAGACCCCCAGACCTCCCTGGGACCCCCAGACCCACCCCAGAGCCCCAAACCCCCCGGCACCCCCAGAACCCACCTGGAACCCCCAAACATCCCCGGGACCCCCCCACACCCCCCCCCGCACCCCCAAACCCCCCTGGGACCCCCAGACCCCACCTGGAACCCCCAAACACCCCCAAGACCCTCAGACCCCACGGGGATGCCTAAACCCTGCTGGGAACCACCCCCCCCGGGGACCCGCAAGCCCCTCCCGGGATCCCCAAACACCCCCGGGACCCCCAGACCCTCCCCAGGACCCCCAACCCTCTCTCTGGAACCCCCAGACACCCCCAGGACCCCCAAACCCCTCTGGGACCCCCAGACCCCTCGGGGAAGCCCAAATTCTGCTGGGATCCACCCCCCCGGGACCCCGGACCCCCCCGGGACCCCCCCGGGACCCCGGACCTCCCCGGGACCCCCACGCCCGTCCACAAACGCCCCCCGACGCCTTTGACCCCAACTCCCCGCAGGGACCCAACCCCCACTTTTAGCCCCAAACCCTCCGGGCCCCCCACCTCACCCCGGGCACCTGCCGCCCCCCGGGACCCCCCCGCGGCCCCACCCCGGGCCGTGGGGCGCCGCCGGGCCGGCTCCCTCCCACGCCGGGTCGGGCGGGGCCGCCCGTGGGGCCCGTGGGCGGCGGCGGGGCCGGGCGGGGCCGGGCGGCGCGTGGGGCGCGAGGCGCGAGGCGCGAAGCGCGAGGCGGCCCCCCCCGGCCCAGGCCGCGCCCCGGTCCGCGGGCCCCCGCCCCTCCCCCGGGACCCCCGACCCCCCCCGGGACCCCCCGGGAGCCCCCGCGACCCCCTGGGCGCCGGCCCCGCCCCCCCGCGCCCCCCTGTCCCCCCCCCCCCGATTCCCGGTACCGGGCGGGGCCGGGCGGGGCGGCGGCTGCGGCGGCGGCGCGGGCCCTTCCCGGCGGCGGCGGCAGCGGAAGTGGCGTCGCTGACGGGCGGCTCTGACAGCCAATGAGCGCCGGCCGCGCCGGCCGCGCGTCCCGCCCCCCGCCCTGCGCCGTTCCCGTGGCAACCAGGCATGGCGGTGGATGGGGGTGGGCGGGACCGCGCGTCGCCACGGCAACGCCGCCGCCATCTTGTTCCGCCCGCTGAAGGGACGGCGGGAAGGCGGGAGCCGGCCCGCGCGCTGATTGGGCGGCCGGCGGCCCGTTAAGGCGGCGCGGCCAATCAGCTCCGGCCATCGCGCCCGCTGAGGGCACCGCCCTGCAGGAGTACGTGAGCGGCGCCGAGCTGGGCCAATAGAAAGCGGCCGCCCCGCCCCGTTGCCGGGAGGAGGAGCCAGCGGGTTTGATTGCTGATCGCGCCACCCAATAGCGACGCGCCAAACGAGCACCGCCCACCTGGGGGGCGGGACTCCGCGCCCCACCGCCCGTAGAAGGGGCGGAAGGCCCGCAGGCGGTGACTGGCGGGCGGGGCCACCAATGAGGCGCGGCGGGGCGGGGCGGGCGGGGCCGCGCGGAGGCCGAAGATGGCGGCGGGCACGGCGGCGCCGGACGGGGGCCCCGAGGGGCCAAACCGCGGTGGCGGCGGCGCCTTCGCCTGCAACCTCTGCCTGGAGCCCGCGCGCGATGCCGTGATTGGCCGCTGCGGGCACCTGTACTGGTGAGGGGCGGGGCCGGCGGGGCGGGGGCGGGGCAAGGGGCGGGGCTTGGGCCAGGGGACACTGGGGTGGGCTGTGGGGTGGGGCCTTGGGGGGTATGGGGGGCTATAGGGTGAGCTATGGGGGGGCTGTGGGGTCTGGGGGGGTCTAGGGGGAGTATGGGAGGCTACAGGGTGCTATAGGGTGCTATGGGGGTCTATGGGGTCTAGGGGGGGCTATAGGGAGTGTGGGGGACTATAGAGTGCTATGGAGTGGCCTCTGGGGGGGCCATGGGGTCTATGGGGGGTACGGGAGGCTATAAGGTGCTATAGAGTGAGCTATAGGGTGAGCTATGGGGGAGCTATGGGGTCTGGGGGGGTCTAGGGAGGGTATGGGAGACTATAGGGTGCTATAGAGTGACCTCTGGGGGGTTATGGGGTCTAGGGCGGGCTATAGGGGACTACAGGGTGATCTCTGGGGGGGCTATGGGGTCTAGGGTGGGTCTGGGGGGTATGGGGGGCTATAGGCTACTATAAGGTGAACTACGGAGGGGGCTATAGGGTTGGGGGGACTATAGGGTGCTACAGGGTGAGCTATAGGAGGCTGTGGGGTCTCTGGCAGGTCTGTGAGGGGCTGTGAGGAGGTATAGGGGGCTACGGGGTGGGCTATGGGGTGAGTTATGGGGGCTGGCGGGGCTATAGGGTGAGCTGGGGGGGCGATGGGGTCTATGGGGGGGACTGTGGGGTCTGTGGGCGCTTTACGGGGGGTATGGGGACTATAGGGTGGGCTGCGGGGCCGTGGGGCGCTGACACCGGGTCCACCCCTTGCAGCTGGCCCTGCCTGCACCAGGTGAGCGACCCCCAAACTGGGGGGGCTGGGGGCCCCTGACGTGGGGCAGGGATTGCCGGGGTGCGGGGCACGGCTGCCCGCACCCACAGGTGTGGGGTGCCCCCCTGTGGGGCTGGGGTCCCTGCGCCGTGGGGCAGCGCTGTGGGTCCCGCAGTGGCTGCTGACACGGCCCCGCTGCGCCGTCTGTGGGGCTGGGATCAGCCGCGACACCGTCGTGCCCCTCTACGGGCGGAACAGTGCCCGCCGGGACCCCCGGTGAGGGCTGGGGGGGCTGGGACCCCCGGAGAGGGGGGCTGGGGGGGGCTGGGGGGGACTGGGACCCCTGGTGAGGGGTTGGGGGGGGCTGAGGGGGGCTGGGACCCCCGGTGAGGGGGGCTGAGGGGGGGTTGGGACCCCCGGTGAGGGGGGCTGGGAGGGGCTGGGACCTCCAGTGAGGGGGGCTGGGGGGTGGGTGGGACCCCTGGTGGGCTGGGTGGTGGACCCTGTGAGGGGCTGGGGGCTGGGGGTCAAGTGGGGGGCTGGGACCCCTGGTGAGGTGGACGGGCGGGAGTGGCAGACAGGAGTTCTGGCGAGGGGGCCGGGGTTGGGGATGCAAAAGTGGGTCGGGGCCTGTGGACCCGTGGGGCTCTCTAGGGACTGTGGGGGGATCACGAGGGGATACAGCAGGGCACCGCAAGAGGGAGGGGTCAGGGCAGGCTGGGGGCCCAGGGTGTGGGCTGGGTGCTGTGGGGTGGGCAAGAAGGGCAGGTGCTGGGGGTTGGCATGGGGTCTGCCATGGGGGTGCGGAGGGCCTGTTCCCCCCTTACCCCCCAGGCTGGAGACCCCCCGACCCCGGGGGCAGCGCCCAGAGCCCGAGAGCCAGGGGGTGAGTGACCCCCTGCCCCCACAGCAGCCCCCCCCCATCCCCCTGCCCCCCCAGCAGCCCCTCAGCACATCCCACCCCCCAGCCCCCCAAGTGCCCCCCCAGCCCCCCAAGTGCCACAGTGACTCCCCCCCCCATCCCCCCAGGCGATGCAGCCCCCCGCGTGCCCCTCCCCGCACCCCTGACTGCCCCAGGCCCCCCCACGTGTCCCCCCCCGGGCGACCCAGCCCCCCCCAAGTGCCCCCCCCAATACACCCCCCCCGGTGATGCACCCCCTCCGTGTCCCCGGCCCCCCCCAGGTGCCCCCCACCGGCTCCACCAGCGGCTTCCACGTGGCCTTCGGCTTCGGGGCGTTTCCCTTCGCCTTCTTCAGCGCCGCCCCGCAGCCCCCTCCCGCCGGCACAGGTACGTCCCTGGGGACCCCGAGACCCCCCCGGGGACCCCAATACCCCTTGTGCACCCCAAGGGACTTTCCCGGTATCTCCTTGGGACCAAAGACCCCTGGGGGGCTCCAAATATCACCCAGGGACCCCCCATGTGCCCCCAGGAACCCCAAAACACCCCCAGGGACGCCCCAGCACCCCAGGGGTTCCAAATACCCCCCAGGGACCCCCCCACGTGCCCTGAGGAACCCCAAAACACCCCCAGGGACGCCCCAGCACCCCAGGGGCTCCAAATACCCCCCAGGGACCCCCCCACGTGCCCTCAGGAACCCCAAAACACCCCCAGGGACCCCCCAGCACCCCGGGGGGCTCTAGATACCCCCCAGGGACCCCCCATGTGCCCCCAGGAACCCCAAAACACCCCCAGGGACCCCCCAGCACCCCCCCAAGGATGGGGGCCTTTCCCATCCCGATCTTGGGGTGCTCCCAGGGGGATGTTTCGGGGTCCCCCCTCCAGGTGGAGGTGTCCCGGGGCTCCCCCCACTGACAGGGGATTTGGGGGTGACCCCCCCCACAGGGGATGCTGGGGACCCCCCCCCAGGCTCGCTGGACTCCATCTTCCTCTTCATCGCTGCTGCCTTCTTCCTCTGGCTGCTCAGTGTCTGATCCCAGGGGGTGCTACGCGGGGCTGGGGGGCTCCGGGACCCCCTCGGGTGCTGCAGGGGCCCTGGGCCCCCCCAAACTGCAATTAAAGCTGCTCCCCCCCTCCCCGAGTCTGTTTTGGGGCGTTCAGAGGGTTTCAGGGGCCCGAAATGAAGCAGAAATGGGTGGGGGCTCCCCCCTCCCTCCCCCACAGGCAAAAATCTATTTTTTCAATTTTTTCGCATTTTTTATTGATCCGGGTAGAAAACGGCCCCGGGGGGGGGGAGGTTGCCGGAGCGAGGGCTCTGCCCCTTTAAGGGAGAATAGAGGGCGGGGCTCCCCGGGGTAAGTGCTTCCATGGGGCGTGGCCTCATGAAAGGGGCGGGGCTTGCCCAGGCGGGGAAGGCTCCACCTCCTGCGAGCAGCCAGAGGGCGGGGCTTGCTCCCTAGTGGGCGGGGCTACCACCGCAGTGGACAGTGCTTGATCCCTGGCACGTGGGGCTTGTTCCCAAGAGGCGGGGCTTTCGATTGCCCAATGGGCGGGGTTTACTCCGGGGGGCGGGCCTCTGCATCCCGAGTGGGCGGAGCTTGATCCCCAGCCCTGGTTCCCACAGACAGTGTTTTGCCCCGGGGCGGGGGCGGGGCCTGCCGCCGAGGGGCGGGGCTACCCGCCAGCCCCCAGGTAGAGGGTGCGGGGGCGGCGGGGGCCGCGGGGGGGGGCGGGCGCCCGGCTGCGGTTGGCGGGGGGGGGCCGGCGGCGGACGTGGATGACGCGCGTGTCCATCACCTCGCAGTCCACCTGCATCATGGCCTCCAGGCCCCGCCCACGCCCTGACAGGCTCTCTGGCAGGGGGGGGTGTCAGTCGGGGACCCCAGGGCAGAGGAAACCCCCCCGGGGACAAGGGGACCCCCCCGGGGACAAGGGGTCCCCAGGAAAAGGGGGAACCCCCAGTGAGATGGGACCACCCCCAGGGTGATGGGGACTCCCCCCCAGGTGACTGTGAACCCCCCAAGGGCAACAGGGACCCCCCCGGGACAATGGGCCCCCCCCCCAGTCACTGTGAGCCCCCCTCATGGCAATGGGGACCCCCCCCCAAGGGCAAGGGGGACCCCCCCCCAGGCAATGGGATCCCCTAGGGGAAAGGGGGTGACCCAGCCGCTGCCTCCCCCCCTGCAGAGGGAGCCCCAAGAAAACAGGGACCCCCCCAGAATGATGAGGGACCCCTTTGGGGTGATGAGACTCCCCCAGAGACCCCCCTCCTTGGACATGAGATCCCCTGGATACACGGGTGGGAGCCGAGGACCTTGGGACGCCCCCAAACATTATGTGGGCCCCTCTTGGGGTGGGAGGACATACAACGGGGGGGCCCCCCCGGGACATGGGGACGCCCCCCGGGACACAGGTGGGGCTGGGGGTCCCTGCTCACCGTTGAGGGCGGCCGCCGGCATCACCAGGGACATCTTCGGCCGCGACGTCTTGTTGTGGCTGATGGCCGGCAGCAGGAGGTGGTCCTGGGGGGGGGACAGGGTGTTGGGGACCCCCCCCACCGCTAGCAGACCCCCTGAGCCCCCCCAGACCCCCCCTGAGGCCCCCGTACCCGCCGGAAAGAGACGACGTAGAAGGTGTCCTCGCGGCGGTCGATGGCGGCCAGGAAATGGGGTTCAGCCCGGTCGGGGCGGTAGAGCTGGAGCTGCCCCGGGGGCGCCCTGGGGGGACATGGGGGGGGTCAGGTGGGGGGGGGCAGAGGCTGGGGGGGGTTGGGGTAGAAAGGGGTGGCGTTGGGGGTCCAGGGGGAGGTGGGGAGTTTGAGGGGACACGGGGGGTTCAGGGCACAGGGGGGTTTAGGGACACAGGGGGGGTTTGGGGGCATGGGGAGGGGTTTGGGGGTACAGGGGGGGTCACGCTCGGGGGTCTCTCACCTCTCGGGGTGGGGGGGGGTGGCCGGGATGAGGCGGGAGGAGGCTGGTGCCTTCCAGGGGGGCGAAGCCTGAAACTGCCCCGGGGGGGTCAGGGGGGAAAAGGACCCCTCAAGGACCCCCCAGAGTCCTCCAGAACAGCTCCCCCGACCCTCCCAGGGACCCCCCAACCCCAGGGACCCCCCCAACAACCACCCAGTGCACCAGGACCCCCAAAGAACTCCCTGGAATGTTACAGGCCGCCCCCCAGCCCCCCTGGACACCCGTGGAGACTCCCCAGGGACCCCCAGAAATCCCCGAGACCCCCCCAGTGGCCACCGAGGGTCCCCAGAGCCCCTTGGGACCCCCCTGGGACAACTCCACCCTGGGACCCCCCCTCACCTGGCTGCGGGGGGGCCGGGGAGGGGACCCCGGTTTCCGTCGGTCGATCTGGTGGCGCCGGACCCACCCGCTGAGCTCGTCCGCCAGCCTGGGGGGCCGGGTGGGGGTCAGCGGGACCAGGGGGGCTCACGGGGACCCCCCCAGCTCCCCCCGCCCGAATTCTCCCATCACCCCCCCCAGCCCTCTGTGACCCCCCCAATCCTCCTAGTCCTTCCCCCCAGCCCCCCCTCTGTCCCCCGTGACCCCCAACTCCCCCGCCCCCCTCAGCCCTCCCCCGCGCCCCCCACCCACCGCAGGGACTCGGTGCGGTTGAAGTGGCGACAGTCGGACGCCCGGAACAGCCCATCCAGCTCCCGCAGTGTCACCGCGCCCAGCGAGGCGTTCCTGGGGGGACCCCCATCGGGTTTGGGGGGGCCCAGTGGGATCCATAAGGGTCTGGGGGGCCCACGGGGGTCGGGGGGGGGGGCATTGGGGTCCATTTTGGCGGGGGGCAATAGGGTCAGGGGGTCCCATCAGGTTTGGGGGGGCCCAGTGGGATCCATGAGAGTCTGGGGGGACCCACGGGGGTCGGGGGGGGGGCATTGGGGTCCATTTTGGGGGGGGGGGCAATAGGGTCAGGGGGTCCCATTGGGTTTGGGGGGGCCATTGAAGCCCACTGGGGTTGGGGGGGACTCACTGGGGTCCATTGGGGCCTGGGGGTCCAGCGGGGGTCGGGGGGGGGCACTGAGCTGCATTGGGGCCCAGGGGGGGCCAGGGGAGCCCATTTGGGTGAGGGGGCCCAGTGGGTTTGGGGCTTGCTGGGGTCTGGGGGTTGGGGGGGCCACTGGGGTCCACTGGAGGGGTGCCCGCCGGGGGGGTGCATGTACCTGAAGGGGGTCCTGCCGGGGGGGGCGGGCTCCTGGTGTGGTCCCGGGGGGGGCCCCCACGCCCGGGGCAGGTCGGCAGCAGGGGGCCCCCCCTCGGCCACCCCCAGAAGGTGCCGGCGGCCCCGCGGGGGGGGCTGGCGCCGGGGCTCGGCGGGGGGCTGCTGCGAGAGGCTGCGGGAGGGGTGCGTTGAGGGGGGGTGGCGGCGGGGGGCCCCCCACCCCCCCGACACCCACCTGAGGGGGCCCAGGTTGAAGGCGAGGAAGAGGAGGAGGGCGGCGAGGCAGGCCAGCTTGCGGGGGCCCGGGACGGGGCGCAGCTCCGAGCTCTGGGGGGGGAAGGACGGGGGGGGTCAGGACCGGCATCCCAAGGGCCCTGGTGACCCCCCCGCACCCCAACAATGGTCTGTCCCGCAGTGCTGCCCCCCCCAAACCCCCCTACAATGGTATGTCCCGACCCCCCCCCCCCCCGCCATAGGGCACCCCCCCAGTAATGGTACATCCTGCAGCCCCACTGGTGGTCCCTCCCCGCGCTCTTGCTGTGGTACAGCCTGTTGTCATGGTGATGAGATTCCCCCGGAGTGGGCTGTACCACTATGGGCTGAGGGGGTGCAAAGGCTGCACCACGGTGAGAGAAAAGGTATAGCATGATATAGGGAGCGCAGGCTGTACCATTACCGGACTGGGGGGGGGACTATGCTATTATGGGATGGCACCCTATACAATTATGGGTCAGACGAGGGGAACAAGCTGTACCATTAAGGGATGGATAGGGGGGGAAACGAGCTGTGCCATTACAGCCGCCCCATCGGGGACGGGGGGACACAGCCAGGGCCAAGCAGGGGTCCCCCCCCCGCCCCTCCCCGTCCGTAGGCCCCACCTGGCCCAGCAGCGCGTCGAGGCGGCGGCGCAGGAGCCCGTTCTCGCGGCGCAGGCGGTCGTTGTCGGCCAGGGCCTGGCGCAGCCGCTCCTCCAGCCCCTGCACGTATTCCTTGCGCCGGCGCCGCGACTGGCATGCCGACTCCCGGTTCTTGATCATCCGCTGCTGCCGCTTCAGCACCTTCGCCTGCGCCCGCGCGTCACTGGGGGGCCGCCGGGGGGAACCCCGGGGGTCCCAGGGGAGGGGGACGCCCAGGGGGACGGGGGACACCCAACGGGGGTGCACCCCTGGGGGAGAAGGGGCGCTGGGGGGACACCCAGGGGTGGGGGGCACCCCGGGAGGGACAGGGGACACCTAGGAGTGGGGGGGGATCCCGAGGGCTCGGGGTCACGCAGGGGTCAGGCGTCACGCAGGGGTACTCACGTCGACCTCCTGGGGGCCCGGAGGGGCGGGAGCGGGGGCCGGGACGATGGTCTTGGCCTCGGGCTTGGGGGGGCCGGGGGGGGTGCGGGGGGGCCCCCGGCTGGGGGGGGGCAGGCACAGGAGCCCCGGCAGCAGCAGCTCCGCTGGTGACAGCAGCACCGCGGGTGCCGGCACTGCAGACCCCCAAAGCCCCCTGCTCACCCAGGTCCCCCCAAAACACCTCCCCATCGCCCCGAAGCCTCCTCCTCATCGCCCCACTTGCCCCCAACCCTCCTTTCCCTTTTCCCAGACCCCCCCCAGCACCCCAAACTCCCAATCCCACAGCCCCAGCACCCCTTAGACCTCCCAAACTGCCCCCCCAGCCCCTCCAACCCCCCTCCCCATGGCCTCAGAAACCCCCAGGCCACCCCAACCCCCTCCCCATTGCCCCAGATGCCCCCCAGTCCCCCCAGCCCTACCGGTGATGGCTGCAGGCAAGGGGGGAGCGACTCCAGGCAGCGGCTGCAGCAGGATGGTCTGGGGGGTACTCGGGGCACCCCCCCCAGGCCCAGCAGCCCCTCCAGGGGGCTTGGGCTGGATGGGGGGGGTCCGGCGGCTGGAGGGGGGGCCCTCTGCCTTCACAGCCCGCAGCACCTTCCCTGCTGTGGTACGGGGGGGTCAGAGGAGTGGCGGGACTCCCCCACCCCATGTCTGTCCATCCTCAGCTTACCGGTGTCCGGGGGGGCACAGGGCAGCGGGGGGGTCGGCTCCGTCTTCACCCCCGGCTCGGGGGGGCTGGGGGCCTGCGGGAACAGAGCTGAGAGGGGGGAGGCAGATGGGGGGGGCAGTGGGGGAGGCAGCAGGGGGCACGTACCCAGGCCAGGGGCTCGGAAGCGGAGGAGAGGCCGGAGGAGTCGGAGCAGTGGGACAAGGTGGGGGACCCCGGCTCCGACTTCACCTGCAGGTCTGGTGGGGGAAATGCAGCTGGCGGGGGTCCCTGTGCCGCTGCGCCCCGAATGCCCCCCCCCAGCGTCCTGTAACCCCCCAATCCTCCACCAGAACCCCAGATACCCCCCAACAATCCCCCCCAGCTCCCCATTAGCCTCCCCAGCCCCCCCATCTCTCCTCCTAGCCCCCGGTATCCCCTCCCAACACCCCACGAACCCCCCCCAGCACCCCATACCTCCCCCAACCTCCCCCAAAACCACCCCAGCACCCCCCTTCTGCCCCCCACTCACCGGGGAAGAGGCTGGGGGGCTCCTGGTCCCACGGGGGGTCGGGGGGGCTGGCGGCCTCGCCCCCCTCGAAGGCACAGTCGAACTGGGAGGGGGAGGGATGAGGGTCCGAGACCCCCCCGGGGCGGGGCCGGAAAGATCCCAGCCGGAGGGGGCGGGACTTGGGGACCCTCGGAGGGGGCGGGGCTTACCATGGGGTCGGGGTCGAGGGAGGGGAAGAGGTGGGCGGGTTCCAGCCTGTCGTCAAGGCAACCATAGAGAGCAGCATCTGGGGGCGGGGGGGGGGGCAGTCACACGGCAAGCCCCGCCCCCGAGGGGTTTAGCCCCGCCCTCAACATAGCTCCCCACCCCCGAAGAGCTTGACCCCGCCCCCATCCAGGGCCCGCCCCTTTAAGCCCCGCCCCTTACCCCGGCAAGGCAAACGCCCGCCGGCAGGCCCCGCCCCCTCCCCAAAGCCCCGCCCCGAGGAAAGCCCCTCCCACGCAGCGCAAGCGGCCCCGCCCCCTTCGCTAGGCCCCGCCCCGCCGCACGCGGAAGCTCCCCCCCGCCCCGCCGAGGCCCCGCCCCGCCCCGCCCCGGCCCCGCCCCGCGCGGGCCTACCCCAGTCCTCGGCCCCTAGCAGGTTGTCGGCCCGGAACCGCCCCGCGTCGCTCAGCACCAGCAGCTCCGGCGCCAGCGCCGCCATCTTCCGCCCGCCGCGCCCCGCCCCGCGCGCCCCGCCCCGCCCCGCGCTCGCCCGCCAATCCGCGCCGCCGCCGCCGACCAATGGGAGCGCGGCTCCTCCCGCCGGCCCCCGCGCAGGCGCGCTGCGGGCGGGGAGGGAGGCGCATGCGCGCCGCGCGCTCCCGCCCCCCCGGCGGCGTTTAAAGGGGCAGCGCCGCCGCCGGCCGCCTGGGCCCCGCCTCCTGGACGCCTGGGCCCCGCCCTCCGGCCCGGCAGGACCCGCCCCGCCCGCTGGGGGGGAGGGGGAAAGCGGGCGTCTCCATGGCAACCCCGCCCAGGCGGGCCGCGGCCGAGCTGGGGGCGTGGCCGGATGTGACGCGAGGAGGCGGGGCTGCCGGACGCCGGGTCCTCGCCCAGGTGGGAGCAGGAGCGGCCCGGAGGGCTGGGGCGGGGGAGGGGGCCCGGGGGGCCGGGGGCCTCTGACCAGGCTCCGCCCCCTCTCTCCTCATAGGTCACTGCCCGAGAAACGCGATTGGCCGAGGAAGAAATGGAAGGAGGAGGTTCAGCCAATGGGGAGGCAGCGCTCCAAGGAGCAGCCAATGGCACCAGAGCCGCTGTAGAGGAGCCGGCCAATGGGCAGCGAGTGCCCGGAGGTTTGTCCAATGGGGAGGGAGGGAGCCTGGCGCTGGCCAATGAAGAGCTCGGGGGAGCCTGTGCAGCGGGGGAGTCGTCCAATGGGATCACACCGCTGCAGAGCTCGCCCAATGAGGGAAGGGGGAGCCCTGGTTCAGCCAATGAGCAGCTAGAAGGGCGGCAAGCAGCCAGGGACTCAGCCAATGAGGACGGCGGAGGCCTGCGGGGCCCAGCCAGTAACAATGCCGGGCACGAAGCCCCAGCCAATGAGGTTGTGGGATGCCAGGGCCCGGCCAATGAGGCTGCCGAGCTGCAGGGCGCAGCCAATGAGAAGGTAGGGCCGCGCAACCCGAGCGACGAGGCCAAAGGGCTGCAGCGCCCAACCAATGAGGGCGCAGCGCTTGAAGCCCCGACCAATGAGGATGCGTCGCCTGAAGCCCCAACCAATGAGGACGCAGTGCCGCCAGCACCAACCAATGAGGACGCGGCGCCTGAAGCCCCAGCCAATAAGGACAGTAGCCTCCAAGCCCCAACCAATGAGGACGCAACGCTGCCAGCCCTAACCAATGAGGACACAGCTCCTAAAGCCCTGACCAATGAGAACGCAGCACCTGAAGCCCCGACCAATGAGGACAGCAACCTCCAAGCCCCAACCAATGAGAGGGCAGGACGCCGCCATCCTGCCGTCCTCCCGGCTCCATCCAATGAGGTGTCGCCCTCCGATGAGCACGTGGCCCTCCCGGCGCCATCCAATGGGGCAGGGGATCCGTGGGACTGGTCGCGGGAGGAGGCGTGGCTACGGGCGCCCGCGGGGGAGGGGGAGGAGGCGGGGGAGGGGCTGGAGGAGGGGTGGGGGCAGCTGGAGGAGGAGGAGGAGGAGGATGGCGAGGACGAGGACGAGGACGACCCCTGGGCGGGGGCCGGGCCCCCCCCGGGCTGGTGGCTCAGCCCCGACGCCGCCTTCGCCAAGCGGGTGCTGCGGCGCGGGCGGGGGCTGGGGCGCCCCGGGCCCGGTTCCCGCTGCCGCGTGCGGCTGGAACCCCCCGCCGGGGCGGGGGCGGCCGTGGGGTGGGGGGCGGCGGCGGCAGGGGCGGGGGCCGGGCGTTGGCTCACCCTGCGGCTGGGGGACGGCGAGGGGCACTGGGCGGCGGCACTGGACGCCTGCCTGGAGACGATGGCGGCGGGGGAACGGGCGCGGCTGCGGCCGGCAGGAGCGCGGGCGACGCTGGGGGTACGGTTGGGGGGTTTCTCCCCCGCGCCCCCTTTTTGGGAGGAGGCGCCGGGTGGGCGCTGGCGGGCGGTGCTGGCGGGGCAGGAACGGGCGGCGGCGTTACTGGGCGCGGGGGCGGCGGGGCCGGCGGCCAGGGTTTACGCCCGAGCTTTGCGAACGGCGGTGGCGGCTGGGGGGACGCCGCCGTTACCCCCCGCCCTGGCGCGGCCCAAGGCGGAGCTGCACGCCGGGCTGGCCCTCTGCCAGCTGCGCTTGGGATTACCGGCGGCGGCGGCCGCTAACGCCGGTAAAGCGTTGGCCTTACGACCGGGGCACCTGGAAGCCCGGTTTCGCCGAGCATTGGCGGCGGCGGCCATGAGCGATTTGGAGGCGGCGGCCGCCGATTTGGCGTTGGTGTTACGGGAGGAGCCCGGCCACGCCGGGGCGCGGCGGGAACTGCGGCGGGTGCGGGGGGCCGCCCGCGAGAGGGACGCCCGCCTGGCGCGGCGCCTCGGCCGGCTCTTCGCCTGAGGTGGTAACGAGGGGCGCTTCGTTAGGGGGCTGACCCCCCCACCCTTGATAATAAGCACCCTTGTTAACGAGCGGGTACTTCGTTAAGGGCCGGGGCGGCGGGGGGGGCTGGATGCAGCTCTGGGGGTGCTGTTGCCATGGAGACGCAGCTTTGGGGGGGGCGGGGGATGAGCCCCCTCCCTTGGGAATAAACAGGATTGTTAATGAGGAGTGCTTAACTAAGGGATGGGGGGGCTGTCGCCATGGAGACGCTGTCTGGGATGTGCCCACCCCAATTAGCAGCCCCTAACGATGGTCCCGCTCCGTTAGCGGCACTAGCCCCCCCCACCTGCCTCCACCTGTTGCCATGGAGACACCTCCCATGGTAACGAGCCGGTCGGTAACGAGCTGCCCCTCCCGCGTATCAATATAGAGATTTATTGAACCGTCAGCAGCGGAAAGGGGTGGGGCCTGGCAGGGGGCGGGGCTTGGCATGCAGATGGGCGGGGCCCCACCACAAAGCATCCTGGGAGGCCCGCCCACCGGGAGCCCTGGGGGCGGGGCCAGAAGCGTGGCTGCGGGTGGGGTCGGGCGTTGCCATGGCGATGCTGTACCTGTTACCAGGGTGTTGCTATGGGATCCCAGGCGTCGCCGTGGCAATGCCGGGGTGGCTGTTCCCTGTTGCCGGGGTGACACAAGGGCTTCCGGGCATTGCCATGGCGTTGGCATGGTGATGCTGGGGATGCCCAGCGCTGTTGCCATGGTGACGCTGAGGGTCTCTGGTACCCGAGCCGTTGCTAGGGCGTTGTTAGGATCCCCAGCGTCGCCATGGCGATGCCGAAGGCAGTCGCTAGGAGATCCCCAGCGTCGCCACGGCGATGCCGAGAGCCCCCATCTCCGGGGCGTGGCCAGGGCGTGGCGGGAGGGGTCGCCGGGGCGTGGCTACGGCTCCCAGTCGTTGTCGTGGTGCTGGGCGGCAATGATGATGACAACGGTGAGGATGGTGCAGAGCACGATGGCGGCGATGCCCACGGCCAGGCTGATGAAGGAGAAGTTTCGCGCCTCCCGCGAGGCAATCTCGGCCGAGACGATGTCCCCCCGCGCCACCGCCGTGCGCACCTGGGGGGGGGAGGGGGGCGCCCATGGGGGGAGTCAGCACCACCATCCCATGGGCCCCGGATCCCCCCCCCTCATCCCCCCCCCACCTGCACAGCCTTGACGATGGCGACGACGCCGGTGGGCCAGAAGCAGCAGAGGGTGGTGAGGACGGCGATGGGCAGGTAGTCGTGGGGCGCCCGGCGCCCCTCCAGCCCCCCCGGGACCCCCCCGGGACCCCCCACCGCCCCCCCCAGGGTGCCCCCCACTGGCACCCCCACGGGGCCGGGCAGGGGGCCAGGGCCGGGGCCAGGGGGGGCCGCCCCGAAGGCCTGCGAGGGAAAAGGGGGGGTGAGGGGCGGGGCCGTGGCAGGGCATGCCCCCCGTGTGACCACGCCCCTCCCGCAGGCCACACCCCATAAGCCCTGGGGCTCAGCCAGTGCTCAACAGGCCACACCCCTACCACAGAGACCACGCCCCTTCCCACAGACCCCGCCCCCAGACAGGCACCCCAGCTCCTCTGCAAGCACCGCCCCTTATCAATAGGCCCCGCCCCTTAACCCGAGCTCCACCCCTCCCTGTTAACCCCACCCACTCCAGGCCAAGCCACACCCCCTCCCCATAGTCCGTCCTGTCGACCCACCCCTCCGGTTAGCCACGCCCCCTCCCTTGCCCCACCCCTCCCTGCCAGCTCCCTCCCCTCTCGCACCCCCCTCCTTCCCCAGCCCCGCCCCTCCCGCAGGCCCCGCCCCTCCCACAGGCCCCGCCCACTCACGGGCCCCACGGGGTAGACGGGGACGTAGGCGGTGCAGGGCTGGAGCTGGAGGGCGAAGGGGGGGGGCGCGTAGGGCAGGGGGGGCTGGGGGGGGGCCCCGTAGGGCTGGGGTGCGGCGGGGGGGGGCCGGGGCAGCGTGGCCGCGTGCGGGGCCGCGTGCAGGGCTCCCCCGGCCCCCGGCAGCCCCCGCGGCAGCGTGGCTGCCCCCGCCGCCCCCCCGGCCCCCGGCCCCCCCCGCGGCAGCGTGGCCGCCCCCGCCAGGCCCCCCCGCGGCAGCGTGGCTGCCCCCGCCAACCCCCCCGGCCCCGGCGGCGCCGGTGGCCCGTAGGGGGGGGGCGAGGCGTGGGGGGCCCCCTCCGGCGCTCCTGGGGGGAGAGGGGCGTCAGGGCGGACGGGACCCCCCCCCCGAGACCACCC
>JAJKFH010003197.1:0-11238 GCA_023333565.1 Puffinus mauretanicus | reverse complement strand
CCACCCCGTCCCCGCTGTCCCCCAGCCCTTGTCCCCGCCACCCCGTCCCTTTCCCCCGTCCCACCTCAGCCACCGCCTGCTGCACCACCTCCAGCTCCCCGGTCAGGGCCGCATCCAGCAGCAGCACCAGGGGGTTGAGGCGCACGCGGGCCCCGGGGCGCCTGCGGGGCGAGGAGGGGTCGCGCAGGGCCGAGCGCCGCTCCTGCGGCAGCCGGGAGGTCAGGGGGGCCGGGGGACACTGCCGGGGCACCCTGCGCCGTGCGGCACCCGGAGGACCCCGGGGACACCTCCTGGGGCACCCAGTCCTGTACGGCACCCGGGGGACCCCGGGGACACCTCCCAGGGCACCCTGCGCCGAGCGGCACCCGGGGGACCCCGGGGACACCTCCCGGGGCACCCCGCGCCGTGTGGCACCCAGGGGACCCTGGGGACACCTCCCGGGGCACCCAGTGCTATACAGCACCCGGGGGACCCCGGGGACACCTCCTGGGGCACCCAGTGCTGTACGGCACCCGGGGGACCCCGGGGACACCTCCCGGGGCACCTGGTGCTGTACAGCACCCGAGGGACCCTGGGGACACCTCCTGGGGCACCCAGTGCTGTACGGCACCCGGGGGACCCTGGGGACACCTCCTGGGGCACCCAGTGCTGTACGGCACCCAGGGGACCCTGGGGACACCTCCCAGGGCACCGCACGCCATGCAGCACCCGGGGGACCCTGGGGACACCTCCTGGGGCACCCAGTGCTGTACGGCACCCGGGGGACCCTGGGGACACCTCCCGGGGCACTCAGTGCTGTACGGCACCCGGGGGATCCCGGGGACACCTCCTGGGGCACCCAGTGCTGTACGGCACCCGGTGCTCCTTGGGGACACCTCCCGGGGCACCCAGCACAATACAGCACTTGGGGGACCCCGGGGACACCTCCCAGGGCACCCTGCGCCATGCGGCACCCAGGGGACCCCGGGGACACCTCCCAGGGCACCCAGTGCTGCACGGCACCCGGGGGACCTTGGGGACACTTCCCAGGGCACCCAGTGCTGTACGGCACCCGGGGGACCCCGGGGACACCTCCCAGGGCACCCCGCGCCGAGCGGCACCCCGGGGGACCTTGGGGACACCTCCTGGGGCACCCAGCACTGATTGGCACCCAGGGGACCTTGGGACAGCTCCCGGGACACGGGTTGTCACCACAGTGCACCCAGGGGACCGCAGGGGCAGCCGCAGGGCAGGTCTGGTGGCGCTGGGGGACACCCCAGGGGACAGCAGGCACCCCAGGGGACAGCAGGCACTGCCCGGCAGCCCAGGGGGCTCCAAGGGACGCCAGGTACCGCCTGGCACCCCGGGGGGGGGGTGGGCACCTCGTGGCACCCCGAGGACCGCAGCCACTTACCGGGGTGGGCGCGGGGCTGCTGGGGGACGGCGGCGGGGGGCTGTGGGGGGGCGGCCGGGCCTCGGGGACCGCCGGGGTGGGGGGCGGCAGCTCCGGCGAGGCGCCGGTGTCACTGGAGGCCGGGGGCTCGTCGCGGCGGGGCGGCCGGTGCAGGAGGCGGGTGATGAGCTGCTGGTACTGGCGGGTGCGGGTGGGTGGCAGCGCCGGCCCCGGGCTCTGCTCCATGGAGCCGCGGCGCTTGAGGGGCCGCGGCATCTCGGCCAGCACCCGCGCCACCTCCTCGAACTCGGGGACCCGCTGGGCCTCGGGGGGCAGCAGGGGCTGCAGCCGCGTGGGGCTGAGCGGCCGCTCCAGCCCCTCCGCCTCCCCGCCCTGCAGCAGCCGCTCCAGCTCCGGCTCCCCCTCCGGTGGGACGGTCTCGGGGGGCGCGGGGCGCCCCAATCCTGCGAGGGGGCTGGGGTCAGGGCGCTCCAGCACCTGAGCACCACGACCTCCCACCCCACCACGACCTCCCACCCCGGGTGGGTCAGCACACCGGAGCCCCACGGACCCCCCACCCCGGGTGGGTCAGCACACTGGAGCCCCACGGACCACCCACCCCGGGTGGGTCAGCACACCGGAGCCCCACGGACCCCCCGTCCCGGGTGGGTCAGCACACCGGAGCCCCACGGACCCCCCACCCCTGGTGGGTCAGCACACCAGAGCCCCACGGACCCCCCACCCCTGGTGGGTCAGCACACCAGAGCCCCACGGACCCCCCGTCCTGGGTGGGTGTACACAGGCCACCCTGGTGGAATCCAGCACACCGAACCCCTGAACCCCCTGCCCTGGGTGGAGTCCAGCACATAGGTGCGGACCTGCGGGTGGAGTCCAGCCTGAGCCCCACGGACTCCCCGTCCCAGGTGGGTCAGCACCCGGACCCCCACAGACCCCACCCTGGTGGAGTCAGCACACAGACCCCACGGACCCCCCGTCCTGGGTGGGTCAGCACACCGGAGCCCCACGGACCCCCCGTCCCGGGTGGGTCAGCACACCGGAGCCCCACGGACCCCCCACCCCGGGTGGGTCAGCACACCGGAGCCCCACGGACCACCCACCCCGGGTGGGTCAGCACACCGGAGCCCCCCCCACCCCGGGTGGGTCAGCACTACCGAGCCCACAGACCCCTGTCCTGGGTGGGTCCAGCACACCAGGCCACGGACCCCCGTCCCAGGTGGATCAGCCACCAGAGCCCCCCACCCCAGGTGGGTCAGCCACCAGGCCCCTTGGACACAGTGAGGTGGGTCAGCACACCGGACCCCCATGGACCCCCCACCCCTGGTGGGTCAGCACACCGGAGCCCCACGGACCCCCCCCACCCCGGGTGGGTCAGCACACCGGAGCCCCACGGACCCCCCCCACCCCGGGTGGGTCAGCACACCGGGGTCCCACGGACCCCCCCAAAACCACCCACATCTTAGCATGCCGCAGCCCCACTGCCCCCCCAAACACTCCATACCCCTCATGCTGCAACCCCCTCGTCCCCCCCAAACCCACGTCCTGCTGCCCACTCCAGGCCCACAGACCCCCCACTACCCCCTCTGTCTCCCCACTCTGGAGCCCCCCAGCCCCCACCCCGCGGGCACCTCACCTTCACCCCCGGGCAGCACCGGGGGGGCCTGGGGCAGCGCCGGGAGCTGGGGCTGCTTTTGGGGTGTGCGGGGACCGGCGGGGGGGACCAGGGGAAGCCCCCGGGGACCCCCGACCCCCTGCTCCCAAAAAGCGTTTTGCAGCTTGAAGATCATGGAGAGAGGCAGGGGCTTGTGGCGGGGGGGTCGCCCCCCCTGGGGGGGCACAGGAATGCGGGAGACGGGCTGCTGGGAGAAGTGCCAGCCACGGGGCAGGGTGCCCGGGCCCGAGCGTCGAAAGGGCCCCTCCGCCCGCCGCTCGCCCGCCAGCGGGGACACCTTGTAGTTACGGGGCAGCGTGGCGCTGTGCCCCCCGTAGGTGCCATCCTGGGGGGGGGGGAACAAGGCGTCAGGGAGGGAGCCAGCCCACCTGCCCATCTACCCCGGCGTCAGGCACCAGGGCTGAGGATGGCGGCCAGACCCCCCCGCCCCACCCAGTGCCCACCTTGCCCTGCCCGCTGGCTCCGTCCAGGCTCGACTCCCGCCAGGGTGCCAGCGCCAGCCCCAGGGACGGCCGCGGCCCTGGCTGCCCCTCGCCGGTGCCTGGGGGGGGGGGGAGACAGACCTCGGTGCCGCGCCGGGGTCGGGGGGACGCAGCCCCCCACCCCAGGGGCACCCCGACACGTGCCCCTGTGGCGCGCTCCGCCCCCAGCACCCCACAGCCGGCCCGGCAACCTTGGACCCCTTCTCCCAGCAGCCCTAGACCCCCCCCCCAGCAGCCCTAGACCCCCCCCCCAGCAGCCCAACCAACAGCCCCAGACCCCCACATGGTGCCCCCCAAGACTCCCAGCGGCCCTGGACCCACCCCCAGCCCGTCCCCCAGCCCGCTGTACCCCAGCCAGTAGCCCCAGACCCTCCTGATCCACCCCCAGGCTGGCCTGCCCTGGACACCCCAGCAGCCCCCACTTGCCTCAGGACCCCTGCTGGAGCTCTATGCCCCCAACTTTCCTAATACCCCCAACCCACTTCAGATGCCAGTCCTGGCTTCCCGCAGCACCCCCAGTGCCCCTCAGCCGCCCCGTGTGCCCCCCCAGCCCCCTGTGTGCCCCCCAACCCCCCCGGCTCACGGTCGTAGCCCCCCGAGCCGGGGGGTTTCTTCTCATAGGCCACGTCCAGGTCGGACTCGTTCCAGCTCTTCTGCGGCCGCCGCTTGATCACGAGGTCATCTGAGGGGGGGGCAGGGGCTGAGGGGACCCCCCCAGCATGGCCCCGACACCCCCCGACTCAGGCCCTCAAGTTGGGGTACAGGGGATGGGGGCACCCCAGGGTGGGGTGGGAGCAGCCGGTGGCAGGGATGCCCTGGGATGGCTTGAGGACACTCTGGGATGGGGACAGCCCAGCGTAGGTTGGGGACACCCCATGATGGGGACACCCCAGAACGGGACAGAAGCACCCTGGAACAGCTTGGGGACACCCCAAGATAGGGGATACCTCACGATGGAGTCACGCTGGGATGGGGTCACCCTGGGATGGGGACACCCCCGGGGTGGGGGGACCACCCATGACCAGGACATTGCACGATGGGATGGGGACACCTGGGGATGGGGGATACCCCATGATGGGGCCACCCTGAGATGGGGACACCCCCGGGGTGGGGGGACCACCCATGACCAGGACATTGCACAATGGGATGGGGACACCTGGGGATGGGGGATACCCCATGATGGGGTCACCCTGAGATGGGGACACCCCCGGGGTGGGGGGACCATCCATGACCAGCAGGACATTGCATGATGGGATGGGGACACCTGGGGATGGGGGATACCCCATGATGGGGTCACCCTGGGATGGGGACACCCCCGGGGGGGGGGGACCACCCATGACCAGGACATTGCACGATGGGATGGGGACACCTGGGGATGGGGGATACCCCATGATGGGGTCACCCTGGGATGGGGACACCCCCGGGGTGGGGGGACCATCCATGACCAGGACATTGGACAATGGGATGGGGACTTTTCAGGATAGAGGGGATACCCCATGATGGATACTAGGGTGGGACTTGAGTGGGGGACCATCCATGACCAGGACATTGCAGCGTGGAATGGGGACACTAGGGATGGGGGATTTTGTGATGGGAGTCACCCTGAGATGGGGACACCCCGGGGTGGGGGACCACCCATGATAGGACATTACATGATGGAATGGGGACACCTGGGGATGAGACACCCCATGATGGGAGTCACCTGAGATAGGGACACCCAGGGTGGGGACCACCCATGACCAGGACATTGCACAATGGGATGGGGACACCTGGGGATGGGGGATACCCCATGATGGGGCCACCCTGGGATGGGGACACCCCCGGGGTGGGGGGACCACCCATGACCAGGACATTGCATGATGGAATGGGGACACCTGGGGATGGGGGATACCCCATGATGGGGTCACCATGGGATGGGGACACCCCCGGGGTGGGGGGACCACCCATGACCAGGACATTGCATGATGGAATGGGGACACCTGGGGATGGGGGATACCCCATGATGGGGTCACCCTGGGATGGGGACAGAAGCACCCTGGGACGGCTTGGGGACACCTCGAGATGGAGGATACCCCATGATGGGGTCACCTGGGGATGGGGGATACCCCATGATGGGGTCACCTGGGGATGGGGACAGCCCAGGGTGGGTTGGGGATACCCACGGATGGGGACAGGAGCACCCCAGGACAGTGACACGCCGGGATGGGGACACCAGCCCTCCCCCCGCCAGCCCAGGGACCATCCCCACCGTGTCCCCCCGCCGCGGTGGCCTTACCCTGCGCCCGGAAGGTGACGGCGGGGCTGCTGATGGAGGGGTACAGCCCGTGCACCTCATAGGGCGGGGGCGCGGGGGGCCGGGGCGAGGGCACCCGCTCGGGGAAGAACACGGGCCCCTCGCCCGGCCGGGGGGACCCCCCGAGCCCCAGGAACTCATAGGGGCGATGGGGGCGTGGGGAGGGGGCTCGGCCCCCCGGGCTGGGCAGCGCCAGCCCCTCGTAGGGCACCGCCAGCACCTTGGGTCGGGGCGAGGGGGCCCGATCCTCCCCCGGGAGGTAATGGGGGGTCCGGGGGGAGCCGGGGCGCCCCAACGGGTCCCCTGACAGCTCGGGGCTCTCCGGCGCCAGGCTCCTCCGGCCGAGGGGCGAGCGGGTCCGGCTGGGGCTGTACGGCTCCTGGCGGGGGGGGGGGGAGCACCGGGAGAGGCGGGTTGGGGTATGGGGGGGGGGGGGCAATGGGGTGCCCCCCCAAGTGCCCCCCCCTCCCCCCCCCAGCCCCAGGTCCTACTTTGGGGGGTCCGGGGCCGTCGGTCCAGAGGGACTCGAGCTGCCGGGAGAGTTCGTCCACCTTGGCCACCGCCGTGTCCAGCTCCACCTGCTTCAGGTCCATGTGCTGCATGGCCAGGGCTGGGGGGGGGGGGACGGGGACGTGGGGGGGGGTCAGGCTGCGCCCCAAAGGGGGTCCCGTCCCCATAACCCCTCACACTGGAAGGTGAGATCCAGCGAGTCCTAGGCTGTAGCTCGCTCATGGCATCCCTCAGGGGGCAATGGGTGACCTAGGGTGGGGGGTGATGGGTGAGCAACCCCCCCCCCCCCCCATGGGGGGGCACCCCTCCATCCCCACCCTGTGCCCCCACCCTGCGCCCTGGGAACGCGGGGAGCGGGGACGTGTTGCGACCCGCTCGCCTCTCGGGGATCATCATCATAATAATAATTACCGGTAATTAATCCATCGCAAAGAGCGGGCGCCGCCCACCCCCCCGGGGCAGGGCCCTGGTGGGGGGGGCGGGGTGCACCCCCCTGCTAGAGGCGGGGCGGCAGGACCCCCCCTTTCCGCTGGGGTCACCCGGTTTGGGGGGCAGGATAGAGGCGGGTCTGCCCCCCGCGGAGAGGGGACACCCCCCACCCCCACCATGGGTGCCCCAGTGCCAGCGTGGGGGGGAGGATTTGGGGTGTCGGAGGGGCACCCTGTGTCCCCCGCGCCTGGGGACAGCAGAGGGGGGTTTGGGGGACCCCCCTCGCAGCACCGCGGCCCCACCCAGGCGGCCCCACCCGGCCCTCGCCCCCGGGGAGACGGGGACAAGCCCCAGCTCGCCCCGGGTCAGGCGGCGAGACGGGAGGGAGCTGGGAAAGAACCCGGGCGTCCGGGCACCCAAGGGTGCTCCCGCCCCCCCGCACCCCGAACCGGACCCGGGCACCCAAGGGTGCTCCCCTCATCAGCACCCCGAACCGGACCCGGGCACCCAAGGGTGCTCCCCCCCCAGCACCCCGAACGGGACCCAGGCACCCAAGGGTGCTCCCCTCATCAGCACCCCGAACCGGACCCGGGCACCCAAGGGTGCTCCCCCCACCCAGCACCCCGAACCGGACCCGGGCACCCAAAGGTGCTCCCCCCACCCAGCACCCCGAACCGGACCCAGGCGTCCAGGCATCCAAGGGTGCTCCCCCCACCCAGCACCCCAAACCGGACCCGGGCACCCAAGGGTGCTCCCCCCACCCCGCACCCCAAACCGGACCCAGGCGTCCGGGCACCCAAGGGTGCTCCCCCCACCAGCACCCCGAACCGGACCCAGGCACCCAAGGGTGCTCCCCCCACCCCGCACCCCAAACCGAACCCAGGCACCCAAGGGTGCTCCCCCCCCACCCAGCACCCCGAACTGGACCCAGGCGTCCGGGCACCCAAGGGTGCTGCCCCAGCACCCCAAACTGGGCCCAGGCACCCAAGGGTGTTCCCCAACCTCCCCCAGCACCCCAAACCAGACCCAGGGGTCCGGGCCCCCCCCAGCCCCACGGGCCCCACGCGGGGGTCGGTACCTGGTGGGGTGCAGTGGGGTGCCGGTGGGGTGCGGGTCGGGGTGCCGGTGGGGTGCTGGTGCCGGTGGCGCGCCCGCGTCCCCGCGGCCTCTACGCCCAATTCCAGAGCGCTGGGTCACGCGGGGGAGGGTGCTGAGCGGGGGGGGGGGGCCGCGCCCTGCGCCCCAGGGTGCCGGGGGGGGGGGGAGATCCCACGGGGGGCGGGTCCCACGGGGAGGGTTCCTAATGAGGGGGGAAAATCCCACGGGGGAGCAAGTCCCACGGGGACGACGCATCCTAATGAGGGGGTCCCACGAGTGGAGGGCGGATCCCACGGGGGGGATGTCCCACGAGGAGTGGGCAGGTCCCACTGTGGGGGGGGGGGGCCCCACGAGAGGGGGGCAGGTCCCGGGGGGGGCAGGGGTCCCACGAGAAGGGGGCAGGTCCCACTGTGGGGGGGGTCCCACGAGAGGGGGCAGGTCCCACTGTGGGGAGGGTCCCACGAGGGGGGACAGGTCCCACCGGAGGGTGGTGTCCCACGAGGGGGGGCAGGTCCCACGGGGGGGGATCACGGGGGGGGGTGCAGGGCCCCGGGGCTCCCCCCGCCCCCGGTACCTGCAGCGCCGGCGCCTCCCAGCCCCTCTCCCGCCCCCGCTCCGCCCCGGCCCGGCCGGGCGGGCCCCGGTGCAGGCCGGGAGCTGTAGTCCGGGCTTGGACCCCCCCGTGCCCCCGACCCTCGGATGCCCCCGGACCCCCCCCCAGGGCCCCCGCGGCGTCCCGGGGGGTCTCGGCACCTTTAAACGCCGCCGCCGGCCGACGGCATTCCGGCCACGCCCATTTAAAGGCGGGGCGAGGGCGTGGCCCCGCTTTAGGGCCCGCCCCCCCGTTCCCGCCGCCGGACCGCACCAACTGCCCCGCGGGGATGGGGGGAGATAGGGGCGCTCCCGCGCTGAGCGGGTGGGTGGGCGCGGCCGGGGGCGGAGCCGGGGGCGGGGCCACGCGGGGCACGCGGTGGCATGGAGGGTGAGCGGGGGGCGTGGGGGGGCAAGGGCGGGTTTGGGGGGGACTGGGGGGCACATGAGGTCTGGGGGGGGGACTTGGGGGGGCACACGGGGGACAGGAGGGGGCCGGGGGGTATGGGGGACATAGGGGGGATATGGGGGGACTGGGGAGGCGTGGGGGGTCGTGGGGTGATATGGAGGGGAGACTGGGGGGGTGGGGGGGGATATGGGGGGGACATGGGGTGATATGGGGGGGACGGGGCGTGGGGGGACGGGGCGTGGGGGGAGTGGGGGGCAGGGGGAACTGGGGGGAGCACGGGGGGCTGGGGGATATGGGGGGCACATGAGGTCTGGGGGGGCACTTGGGGGCACACGGGGGACAGGAGGGAGCTGGGGGGTGTGGGGGACATAGGGGAGCACATGGGAGGCCACGGGGGAGGGGCACGGGGGTCGCAGCGTAGCCCCCCGCCCCCGTCCGTGACCCGGCTGTCCCCAGGGCCGGTGCGGTTCCAGTGCCCCCCGGAGTTCGAGGCGGTGGCCCCCTCGCCCCCCCCGGCGCTGCGGGGGGCGGCCCTGGGGGGTCCCTCCACCGAGCTCTGGCTCATCCGCGCCCCCGCCGACTTCTGCCCCGAGAGGTCAGCGGGGGGGGGGGTGGACACACAGCGACATCGGGGGGGGGGCAGTGACATCCAGGGGGGCACAGGGAAAGGGGGGCAGTGCCATCGCGGGGGGGGGGGGTGGGTCACAGTGCCATTGGGGTGGGCATGGGGGGGAGGGGGGAGGCAGGGCTGGTGACATCAGGGTGGGCTCAGGGAGGTGGCAGTGCCATGGAGGGGGGTGACAGGGCGGGTGGCAGTGCCATCGGGGGGGAGGCGGCCACGTCCCCCCCTCACCGCCCCGTCCCCGCAGCCTGGAGGGCTGCACGGTGCCGCTGGACGGCTGCGGGCAGCTCCAGCCCCCCGGGGACGGTGACGGGCGGCTCTACGGGCTGCGGGGGGTCCCGGGGGGGGCCGGCAGCGCCCTCCTCCTGGCCCCCGACGCCCCCGCCGGCCCCCTGGCCTGCGCCCCCCCCCTCCACGGCTGCCTCACCATCACCGAGAGCTTTGGGCCCCCCCCTGGCATCCCAGAGACCGTCCCCACGCCGGACCCGCCGCCACCCAAGAGGAAGAAGAAGAAGAAGAAAACGATGAAGGAGGCGCCGGAGGTGTCGATCCAGGGGAATGCAGCGCCCGGCGAGGGGGGGGAGTGCGGGCCAGGACCCCCCCCAGGCGTCGAGGTGGCCCCCGGGGAGCCGCAGGTGCCCAAGAAGAAGAAGAAGAAGCACAAGCGGGAGCGGCCGGAGTGACCCCGGGCACAGCGGGGTGTCCCCATCGTCCCCCCACCGAGGCTGTGTCACCGATAAATACCATTTATTATAAAAAACGGAGATTTTGGGGGCGGCCGCTCATTTGGGGACCTTGAGGAAGGGCTCGTGTAGGACGTCGAAGAGCCGCTTGGCCTGGGGGGGGCGGGAAAGGAAAGCGTGAGGGGGGCTGGGGGGCGAGGGGCCGTGTCCCCCGTGTCCCCTCGTCCCCTCGCCGCTCACCTTCTGGGGCCCGACGCCGGGGCAGAGGGACAGGTCCTCCCTGGAGGCATCCACCACGGCCGCCAGCGACTGCAGGACGGACGGGAGGGTGAGGGGCTTGGGGGGTGGGTGAGGGGCTCGGGGGCCGGGGGAGGGGCTTGGGGACGCGTCCCCGTCCCCAGTGTGCCCCAGGGAGGGTGGCATGTCCCCGGGGGTGACTCACCCCGAAGGTGGTGAGGAGACTCAGCGCGTCCGTCTTGTTCACCGACTTGATGCTGGTCAGGCAATCGGTCATCTGGGGGTGACGGGGGGGTCAGGGGATCCTGGGGGTCCCCAAGGTCCCCAAACCGGGGTGCGGGGAGGGGGCGTAGCTCACCCGGGAGAGAAAATCCTGCTCCACCCGCTCCTTCAGCAGGTCGGGCGGCTTCTGCTCGTAGGCCTTGTAGGTCTCCAGGTAGCGCCCGGCCTCCTCGGGGCTGGGGAGGGCACAGGGAGTTGGGGGGGGGCACCCACGGGTGACAGCGGGGTCCCCCACGGGTGAGGCAGGGACAGCGCCTACCTCCAGGCCACCAGGAGGGTGCAGTCGGCCAGGATGCAGACCTTCGCCAGCTCCTTCAGCGCCTGGTGCGGGTCCCTCTGCGGCGCGGCAGAGCCGAGGGGGACAGAGGGGACAGGGACCAGAGGTGACCAGGAGAGCGAGGGGACAGGGACAAAGAGGGACCAGGAGAGTGGTAAGATGGGGACAGAGGAGCCCAGAGAGCGAGGGGACAGGGACGGAGGGGACAGAGGGACAAGGAGAGCGAGGGGACGGAGGGGACAGAGGGACGAGGAGAGCGAGGG
>JAJKFH010003695.1:0-31189 GCA_023333565.1 Puffinus mauretanicus | reverse complement strand
AAATCATGGGTTACAACAATTTAAAGGTATATCCATTACAATCTCCACCCCTGGTCCCTTTGGGCCAGACCATAGGGTTTAACATTGCAATGAACTCTGTCCCTGTCCCAGGACAGGGACAGATCACCAACTAGTGAATATCAACTTAGACTGACCAGCTTTGACTTATATTAGCTCAGAGACTGTCCTTTATTTTTGCATTTCATTTAATTTTTGACTCACTTGAAAGTAGTGATTACACTTGTCTCAGCAGATTTCTAGTCAGCACTGCATATTTGATTAAGGGTTGGAAATTAGTAATATATAGCAATGACTCTTCCTTGTTGCATTGTCTGCAATATTTCTATTTCTCCAGTAAACAGAGACAATATTAAAAAATCATGCTTGTGCTGTCAATCTTATGATTATAGTGATGATTTCTTGTCTACTGGCTTGATTTCTAGTTTAGGCATCAATAGATGACACTTTGTAATGTCACAGAAAACAATGACTGTAAGGGTGCTCTGACACATTAATATTTTTTATTGTCACACTTTACTATAGGAGTGGTCAGAGACTCTGTCAATATAAAAATTCAAGGTGCGGCCTGCTTTTACCTACCTGATTCATTTCCTGAATTGTTAAGAAATCTGTTTCTTTACATTGTTCATACTTTGCTGCTTTTAGACTTGTGACTAGTTGTGCCTGAGTCTACACATCCCTGAAGATACAGGGATCCTTAGAGCAAGAACAGTAGTACAAAGAGAAACAAAGGACAGAACATAAAATCTAAGGCTATAGATGTTAAGATGGCAGCAAACTGTTGCCAGCTGTTAATCCAAAGAAAAAAATAATTGCATATTCTTACTGTCTTTCAGAATACTGGGCAACAGTTTATTGCCAAGGAGTCCCAACACTTTTCAAGTCTCCCCCTGAGCAGTTCAATATATCTGATTCATGGCTGTGACTAAATGTTGTAGTCTAGCCCTCAGGTATAGGCTGCCTGGTCATTTTCACATGTGGATTTTTCCAGCTGTACTTTGTTAACTGGTCCCTTTTTAATGTTGTGAAGAAAGCCCTACATAGAAAGAAAAATCTCCCTATAGAAGTTGGGTTGAAAGTGATTTATAATTTGTCATAGGAGTTGCCCTGGAGGCACATTTTGGGATCTCAAGTGCGAAGTTCTTCTCCATCAGCAGCGTGAAGTATGGGTCCACTTTTATACTTCTGTAAGTCTCCACTTCTTTTCTCATCACAATGACTAATGATCCCAAGCTGTGTCTGAAGCCGGTAACAGACCACACAGCATCAAAAGGCCGTGATGAAATACACAAGCACCAGAATATGGTGAAGTCCTCACTTGCCTTCTTTGGTATCTAAGAAAGAGTGGCACCCCAACATCTCAGATTACAAAAGATTTTGCTCTGCACACAGGGATCCTCTGATTCTTGGTGAAGTTACCTTAACAAATATGCATTAGTACTGGAGAAATGTCATGCTCAGGACAAAGATGCAGGCCTAAATTCTTCTCTTGCAGGACAGTCAGGTTATGCTCTGTCATGGTTTAACCCCAGCCGGCAACTGAGCATCCCACTTGCTCACTCCCCCCGCCAGTGGGATGGGGGAGAGAATCAGAAAAGTAAAAATAAGAAAACTCGTGAGTTGAGGTAAAAGCAGTTTAATAGGTAAAACAAAAGCCGCACGTGCAAGCAAAGCAAAACAAGGAATTCATTCACTGCTTCCCATCAGCAGGCAGGTGTTCAGCCTTGCCCAGAAAAGCAGGGCTCCATCATGTGTAACTGTTACTTGGGAAGACAAACGCCATCACTCCGAACGTCCCCCTTCCTTCTTCTTCCCCCAGCTTTATATGTTGAGCATGACGTCATATGGTGTGGGATATCCCTTTGGTCACATTGGGGTCAGCTGTCCCAGCTGTGTCCCCTCCCAACTTCTTGTGTGCCCCCAGTCTGCTCGCTGGTGGGATGAGGTGAGGAGCAGAAAAGGCCTTGACTCTGTGTAAGCACTGCTCAGCAATAAAAAAACCATCCCTGTGCTATCAACACTGTTTTTAGCCCAAATCCAGAACATAGTCCCATACTAGCTACTATGAAAAAAATTAACTCTACCCCAGCCAAAACCATCACATTCTCATACTGCAGCAAACAAAACATTTAATTGCAGACCTAGCTTATTTTGAAAATAACCTACAGTAAACTCATGAAGAAATAACAGTGGTTATCAAAGTGACAGACTTTGTATGTCACAGCTGTTACAGTAAGCAGCTATTTATTTCCACGGTATGACATGAAACATGTAGATAAATATAAATACTTTATGCATTGGATGGGCTATTGTATCACCAGCTCTGGGTAAAAAATCAACCAGTGTAAAAAGCATCTCCTCCTAGTGAGGGACTTCCAAAAAGACTAACACAGGGTAGACTACACCAGGAGCAAACCTATAGCTGGTCATTATAAAAACTTCTATTAAAACTTTTTTCTGTGAGTGAAAATACCTTTTCTTTGTTACTAGAATACATTAATCCTAGTCTAGAGTAGCTGAAGTCTCCACAGGAAACAAGAAGCATGGTTTAAAAAACAGTGAAGGAAGGCAGGAATTTTAAAGTAGAATTTCCGTATCCTTTGAACTTGAAAAATGTGACTTTACTGTAGTCAAGTGTTAATACAGCATGTAAAATAGAATGATACCTTATTCCTGCTCAAGTTAATGGCAAAGTTACTTGTTGTCCACAGAGTTACATTTTCTCTCAAAATTTGTTGTCTCATGTTCCCTGAATGTGTTGTTAGCTACGTATTTTAGAAAGAATTTCTATTCTTTCTATTTCTCCTGGTACAAGTAATTCATTATGACTACTATATGCAAATCCCACATAGGAAGCCAACTAACTACTTGTTTTAAAATGTCTTTATGAGGTTAAGACTGAAAATTCACTGCAGCTCTCACACAGGAATTCATAGCATTTATAGATTTTCCAGAAGCTTGATCTTATACTTCAGCAACACAGTGACAAGCACAGTGAAAACGGGAGAGGGTCTTTATGGAGCTTTTTTCAACCTTCTCCTTATAATGTCACTGTTCTCTGAACCTCAGGAACACAGCTATTTAAACTGTTTATTGATGAAGTAACAAAACACTTCATATTCCAGGCATAACAGTTAAATTTTGAAGTGCTAACTACTTGGGAGTATACAGAAAAATTGGGAAGAATGTAATTTAGCTTAACTCAATTCTTTGTTTTACAAATAAATGAATGCAACAGAAATATATTTGTCAATATAATCTTTTACTTTATACAATTAACATTGTAATTGTGAAATACAATTTTTAAAATAAAAAATGATCTCTAAATTAAGGGTTTCTACTTATCAGTACACTGCAGTGTCCAATTTGCATATAAGGACCCATTTATGCCAATGTCATCTTGATTGCTGACGATTTACTTTTTTTCTTGCAAACTATCAATTTAAATGATTTAAATATATATCAGTTCACTGTGATGTTCTTAACATGTGTTTCAATGTCATAAATGCACTTGGCAAACTGTTCTCTGAGGAATGCATATTTATTTTCAGCCAGAAAGAACAGCTGCATACACAGAGTGGGCTCATGCAACATATAGTTGTCTATGTTTAGTCCAGGTTTTGGGGACAGATGATCTGGTAAGAATATAACCTGAACCCCAAAAACTATGAGAAGTTGTTGAAAGGACATCCTTTTTACTGATATCTGCTGAGGTGGGGGAGGGAAGGCCAAGGATATCCAGTTTCAATATAGAGAGTTCTGACTAGACTACTTAAAGCATGGTCTAAGATTCAGGCTGAGGTGGCATGTGGGTGAATGCACAAGCACTGGCAGCACAAAACACACTTGAACTTACTGCTATTTGCTTGGTTTTAGGAGGTTTTAACACTTTAAAAATTAAGGAATTATCCAAAGTCTACTGAGACCAAAAGGGATCTTTTCCAAGGAAAAGGAACAGGAATTCATCATATTCCCTTCACACAGAAGGGAATATGGGATGCTACCCCAGTGAATTAGAATAGAGTAGAATTAGAACAGAACTGAACAGAACAGAATATTTCAGTTGGAAGAAACCTACAATGATCATCTAGTCCAACTGCCTGACCACTTCAGGGTTGACCAAAAGTTAAAGCATATTATTAAGAGCATTGTCCAAACACCTCTTAAACACTGACAAGCTTGGGGCATCGGCCACCTCTCTAGGAAGCCTGTTCCAGTGTTTAACCACTCTCTCTGTGAAGAAATGTTTTCTAATGTCAAGTCTGAACCTCCCCTGGTGCAGCTTTGAATGATTCCCGTGTGTCCTATCACTGGATCCCAGGGAGAAGACCTCAGCACCTTCCTCTCCACTTCCCCTCCTCAGAAAGCTGTAGAGAGCAATGAGGTTGCCTCTCAGTTTCCTTTTCGCTAAACCAGACAAACCCAGAGTTCTCAGCCACTCCTTACAGGACATGCATTAGATTTTGGGGTTGAGAGAAACCTGCTCAAGTGAAACCTCTCTTGAAAGCAGAGCTGACTACTGTGGAGAAAGAGGCAAGTCTCATTCTTCAAACCTAGGTACTCATGTTCAACAGGGGCAGAGAAAATATCTGAAGTGAGAGTTGTGTTGAGGGGACATCCTTCCTGGAAGATTTCATGCTCTGTTCTGCAGAGGGAGGAAGGCTGCAGAAGCTTGTGTACATCTAAATATGATCAGCTTTTTTTGATTCAGACCAGCAGACTTGCAAGTGTACCCACCAAAGCAGCTGAGCCAGGCTTGAAAGGTACCTGCAAGTGGGAAAGCAGATGAAATTATTGGTTTCATTCAGCAAGACAAAAAAAGGGGAATAAAGAAAAAAGTATTAAGATGGGAAGCTGGTAGAATATCTAATATACCATGATGTAGATTTAGACTTCCTGGTTTTCTTCTGAAAAAGTCCATTACTGGAGAGAAAATGGAACATTGTAATGTTAAAACATCAGACAAGTGGGACAATTTTTTTAAAGTATGCAGGAGTCATGCTTAGACTAGTAATAGGTATGTGAAATACAATAGTGATTTCCATCCTGTAGCCCAAAGACCCTTTCATTTCCAGGACAAACTACACTGTAGATTCTGAGAAAATGTGTGGTCTGTTTAAACAGATCAAGCAAAAAATATTGGTTATGTTCTGTTATGTCCCTACTTACATGGTTCTTACTTATTTTGAAATTAAAGAGAAAAATAAGGTAAATAATAGAATCTTCTGTATATGTATATAAACAAAGGAGTAATAAAAACACTGTGGTAATACATAAAAACAAAGACCTTTTTTGGCAATTAAGATATTTTAGGGAATTATTTTCAACAGTGTTTGTATACTTATGAAAATTATATATTGAACTTTAGAAACACTGATGTTAGTTTCATGAAACCCTTGAATTTCAGCTTTGAATTTTAAAAAATACAAATGTATACTCATCACAGAAATATGCTGTCTCCTTAGGACTTTAGCTGCTATTCTTAGATCATAAAAAACATTGATCTCTCCAACAGCAACTGCTGTTTTGATAAAGTTTGTGTAAGTTTCTTACCTAAATTAACGCACCAGGGAGTCTGCAATAAAAATTAAAATGAACTCTCACCACTTGGGGTTTTATACCTAAATTTTGTATTTTTAGTGGTCAATTCTCACATACGTTTGCACAATCTTTAATGACTATACTTATCTGCAACTTATATTATTTGAAAATCTGATTTCAAGAGTAGCTTATTCGTCAAATGGTTACAATATTTTACTTTATTTATGCAGGTCTTGAGAAATAGTAATTTGAAGGATATAACAACTTGGGTTACCCAGGAAGACAAAGAAGATCTAATTTGGAGAGGTTTTAGCTGTCCAGAAAAATGTGTGAAACTTTCAAGCACTTTTCTCAAATCACTCTGTAGCTCTTGTTCAAGGCGTACCAAGACTGGTGGCTCTAAGGCCTCAGCTTAGAATTTTTGTTAAGATATGGAGAACAGGTTTCAGCCCATTCAGCCCGAATGCAGGCAACCTGTATAAAAAGATATTGCGAGAAACTGTACCTCGAGCTAAAGCCTAACTAAGACTCTTACTTGAATTTCTTTTTCTTTTTTATACCCCCCCACCTCTCCCCAGAAAAATCCTACTGTTTCTGGAGATCCCTGGTCAGCATAGATCATGGCTGAAATTTTGTGACATGTACCAGACTTGATATGTTAATTATTCACATCCTGGAACATTCCTAGGTCAAGACACCCAAAATGGATACTTACAACTTATTTGCTTATGGCGATGGCCAAGACCCAGAAGAGAGTGTCAGAACCGCTAGTACCTGACACTGGGGTACATTTGTAACACCAAAGCTACAAAGAGTCAAAGGAGAGCAAGAGTTTATCATAGAAGAGCAAGGTATATTTGTAAAGACAGCAATCATGAGAGCCAGCCAAGGTGTAATAAGGAGCAGAGGATAACAGCCCTGAGACTTCAGGACTGGAGCCAACCTTCAGGACTTAAAAGATCAGGCTGAAATAGGTGCCTGACCTTGAGACGTGATCATGTCAGGTTTCCCACAACTTTGGCTGAATGAGGAATAATGATCACTGTCAGAGGATGAATATTTAACTAAATGCACCTGATCCACCTTGACAACTCCTATCTTAATACTGTAAGGATCACTGACTGCAGGGATTTACACTGTTGAGTTCTGAGACTGATTTTTTAATTTACTGATTTTTTTTTTAATTCCTCACAGCAGTTATTTTCTTCCCAAAGTCACTGTGTCATAAAATTACTCATGGATATAGTTATAATAAATTATATTATTTCTTTTCCCAACCAGCTGAAAATAAAGTATATTTGTGTCTATACCTACAGTTCACTCCTGTTTATAGTCTCTTCTCAATTGTGCAGGTTTTGGTTGGGATAGAGTTAATTTTTTTCTATAGTATGGGCCTATGTTTTGGATTTGGGCTAGAAACAGTGTCGATAACACAGGGATGCTTTCATTACTGCTGAGCAGTGCTTACACAGTCAAGGCCTTTCCTGCTTCTCACTCCACCTCAGCGAGCAGCTGGGAGTGCACAAGAAATTGAGAGGGGACACGGCTGGGACAGCTGATCCCAACATGACCAAAGGGATACCCCATACCATATGACATCATGCTCAGCATATAAAGCTGGGGGAAGAAGAAGGAAGGGGGGATGTTCGGAGTGATGGCGTTTGTCTTCCCAAGTAACCGTTAAGCATGATGGAGCCCTGCTTTCCTGGAGATGGCTGAACACCTGCCTGCCGATGGGAAGGAGTGAATGAATTCCTTGTTTTGCTTTGCTTGTGTGCGTGGTTTTTGCTTTACCTATTAAACTGTCTTTATCTCAACCCATGAGTTTTCTCACTTTTACCCTTCTGATTCTCTCCCCTATTCCACCGGGGGGAGTTAGCGAGTGGCTGGCTGGGGTTAAACTACGACATCAATCCAAAATCATATGTGAAACCAGCTATTGCAGTCCTTGCAGCACCCGTTTGCCAATCTCCAGTTGTTTTCCACACCATTGTTGCTTAGTTCCAGGTTTAGAACCTCATCACTTTTAAAATTCCCCAATTGTCACATTCTCCAGGAAACTATAAGCATAAAGAAAACCATTCAAGTGTTCGAAACAGATGTGCTCCAATCAGTGGAAATCCACCCACAAGATGCAGTCGGGCCTTCTTGAACTAAATGGCATGATGAGTAAAGGATACTTGAGGTTCTTGGGTAGCTTGCGTGACAGTATGATTTTTTAAATAAATTTTTTAAAAAGCAAGGCAAAAAAGAAAAAGGTAACATGAGATTCAGTCACCCATCCTCATGCTCCATTCCAGAAAACGTTAGTCACATAATGTCCCCAAGGTGGGTATGACAGTAAAAGAAAATTAATTGTTGCCATTTAGTATCCTTGCTTTACCTCACATTTGAGGCTAGATTGAACAACTAGAGCAGCAGCTGCTGTTTCTGTTGCTATTGAAAATAAAAGCACTGTGTCGAAATCATAGTGAGAGGAACACTGTAAGGTAATGAGATTATCCTTCCAATTTCCCATATGCATAAAAAATACATGGAATTAGCCTAGTTCTGGGTATTTATATCTTCTTGTTAGAAGCTAACATACAGTATTAACGCAGAAGACTCAGGACAGTTCAGGCTTCACAACATTAGCAAGGAAAGGCATCCGGGGATGAAGAAAATATTTCCAGGGGATTCATATCCTCGTATTTCATACTTCTGATAGAAAAAAAAGAGATGCATAGACACTCAGAAATTCTACCTTTGCCTCTAATGACAGGGAAGGCAGTAAAGGAACAGGAACAAGGAAGGGGGAGAAGTATGAAGGAAGCTGATATGCCCTAGTGTAAAAGTCTTTGGTTGGTGGGTTGATAACATATTAGTGTACCTAGAAAGATGGATATTAGCTATCATAAATCAGAATATAGTTACAAATAGGTATCTTGATCCATAGATTGCAATTTGGTGAAATCTTTCAATTTTCTACCCTTAATAAGAACAGTATTTACTCAAGGACAATTATGCCTTCTTAGAATAAATTAAAAATAACCTAACTTTGAGAATGGACTCATCCATCTTTTTTTTTTTTTTTTCCCTCCAGATAGAGAATGCCATCAATAAGCTGATACTATGCAATTTCATTCCCCCAGTGGAACTGAAGAGTCTACATTTCTTTGAAACTAATAGAATTATTTCACTATTGGATAACTGTAATTCCAGTCCAGAGACATTATTAAACCTCTTAATCTATGGTTGATATATGATTGTTGAGTCAGTAGAAAGACTCCCGGGTTCCAGGGTAATGCTGTACTTCAAAAAACATATATTCAAGAAGTGTATACACACAAAGAAATACATCAAAATATATTTCCCAAAGTTTGCAAAGTGGGATTCAATTTCTTGCAGACTTACCTGCACTGTTTCTACATTTTGCAGGCATTGAGAGATCAGATTTCCTTTGCACAACTGGTCATTAAAGGTTTATTAAAGAACACTCACTTAAAAAGTGTTTTAGTTCAGCATGTCTGATGCCCTCAATATATTTGTTGATAACTTGGGCTTCTGTATTTGTCAGGAAAAATTTCACCTAGAATATGACTGCATATCTTTGTAGCTTAACAAGGTTGTGTTTGTGTGCAATTATTGTGAAAGTGAAAAGAGGAATTAATTATCTACATATCCTAATATTTGTAATAATCCAGCCTAAGGAAAGGTCTATGCAGCCTTGAAAGATAAATATTGAAAATTCTCTAATATTCTCTAATTCTGCTTATCTGTTTCCTATCTGGATTCCCCTACTGTTCCTTCTTTTTTTCCCCGAAGATTCAGATTACATTTCCTAAATTGTTTTTCTAACTTTTAAATTTTTTTTAAACAAAAAAAACCCTGTCAAATCACAGTGGGAAAGTACCCCATATATGAAAATACTTGTATTAACTAATCAACATTGTTGAAATGTAGCAAGCACAGAATTGCCATTAAAAAGTTATATATAATTCATAGAATGAAAATTTATTTAAGAAATCTCAGTCTCAACAGACATTATGAAAACAGAAAAAGAAGATAATTCCAAGGATTATGTTACTGGGAATTATCTATTCTAAAGGTTTGCAACATTATCACCTTTCATTGTGATTTAATTATATTATGTTTCCGATAATTTTTGAGCAGAATTGTGGAAAAGTTTGTTAGAAGGGATGACAACTAGTCCAGTCTCTTGTTCAAGGTAGAAATTCTGCTTACACTAACATTTTGAGTCTCACCAAGGAAATTCTTCATAATCATTGTGACAGTAGGATAAATAGTAAGCTGTCTTTTTAAGTGTGAACTAAATCCCTATTTGATCCTCAAATGAAAGTCTCCAATGACTTAATGGAGACATGTTGACAAAGCAATCACTAAATCATCACTGTGTATCACTATTTAGCACAGGTTTTTCTGTAGATATGATGCCTTGTGACACTTCAGCCTTTAGTGACCCTTGGAGTAACACTTCAACTCATGTATAGAAATAGTGAAATGTCAGTATTTTACACTGTCACATAAAACACTTAGATCTACTTAGTTTTTCAAAGTCAAAGTTGCTCTTGCAACCAATGGAATATTGCATGAGGAATATTTGAGAGAGTATAATTTTTCTCTTTGTATGATGCTTTTCTTTGTTAATTGACATGTTGTTTTCCTTCAGCATACATAACATCACAGTTAGAGAATATAATTATTTTCACATGGAGACACTAGTTTGTAGATTAAATAACTTTGTTTTATTCATGGAAATCCATGCCTGTAAACACCAGTATTCATTCAAACTATGTTTCTTCTCTCTCCTTAACAGTCTATTAATGAGTAGTTCATGGTTGTTTGATATTTTCACCTCAGTTATCACATATTGGAAAAGCTTTGATACTGACTAGACACATCAGAAACAGAGAATTCAAGCGTGGATTTGTTGGGAATTATTTTCCCCTGCATCAGAATTGCATCATAGCCATGCAACTCTTCATTAAATTATGTTGTATTTGCAAAATTTTGTCCAAGACATGATTCCAAGTTTTTCTGGACAAAATCCAGATATCTAGGCAAAGTGCTAAGCTGGTTTTGTGCTAAAATATTGAATTGATTTAACTATGCATTGCCACATGTCTGGAACGAGGTGGTATTTTCTCTACCTCCTGATTATTACTTCCTTAAAGGAAAAGAAAGAGCAGGAAATGTTTTGTCTTTATCTTTCAGAGCTGTAAGGTTATGATTTTCCTATATGCATCATAACCTTTAAAAAAATAGTATTAAATAAGGCAAAATAGCTTACCTAGTCTCTTTCTTATATTCTGCATGTCCATAGGCTCTGTATCTTGAAAGTGCTTCACAAACCACCTTCGTCTATTGCCAGTGAATCCATATGAAACCAGAGTATGGCTTATTATTGTTTTTAGTGATCATCACCTTGTTCATTGATAATTGACAATTGCAAATATATTCACTAAGATTTCTCTTCTAAAGACAGCAATGCAAATGAAAAATCATACTTGGAAATAACTTTTTTTTCAGTAATATTGTTCAATTCATGTCAGCAGATATGAGACAATAATCCACTTAACAATTGAGCATAATGTTTGAGGTTTATTTTTAAGTGATGTCAGGATGATTTTTCAAAACTATTTCTGACATGTCTAAATTAATTTATATAAATAGTCAATCTGTCAACAGTTTATGAAAAAGCAGTTTGCTGGGACCAAATGTTATGAATCTTGCTTTATAATAAACTAAAACAATTTTTATATTGCAACATATTTAATCCTTGCATGAGTAGGACACACTCTGGCTACATTTAGAAGTTGACTATATGAAATACCATTTAAACTTAGCTCAGAAATATGGTATAGAGGCACTATTTCACTTTCACGAGATAACTTTTCACTGGATCATCTTTACTTAAAAGACTGTTTTGCTTTCTTTGCCTAAAGTAATTACAAAATGTTTTTGCTTGTTTTTTCAGTCATCACATGTTTTATTGGCTTTACAGTGTGACTAGGAACAGATAATTATGTTGTACTTCCATTTTTTAGAAAAGTTTTCAGTTACTTAACAGTTTATACCACAATAAGCTTTGCATCTTATTCATTGACCTTTTCTCAGTTTGTCATGGTTTTTATTTAAGTTTTGTTGTCTCACTCTGTAATGGGAAAGTAATTGGAGTAGTAGTACCAATTCTTTAATGAGTGTTATATTTATGCCAATTGTTCATCTTTAGTGTTGATACTTATAAGTACTTTGGCAAACTAAGTTAATTTTTGTCCTCCACCCTCCTTTTATCTATATCTCATGCCTCAGACTGCAGATACCACAGGATCCCAATGCACATCTGAAAGCTTCATTATTCCATGAACTTACTTTGTGCCTCATGTACCAGTGTGTGTCCACAGGCTGATGTAAGTATGTCATTGCTCTGGTGTGATTCACTGGCAAGGTTGTTTTAAAAAAAGTCTTTCTGGCAAGAGGATGGAGACAGAAGCAATCTTCCAGTGGGAAAGATTTAGTTTACAGAAGTTGGTTTTGGTTTACTGCCTAGACACTGCTATTTGGCTTAGTATGTTTTGCCACACGAAATCCTAAATAAATAGTTCACATAAGGAATATTCCCTCCCCAGTCAAGGGGCTACCTGTAGATTAAAGTGTGATGCAATTGGAAGGGTATCACATGTTGGTCCATAAGAAATAAAATACATATGTATATAATAACACTTGAGTGGTTACATCAAACATTCCCAATTCAGGGAGATGAATGCTATAATTTTGAAAAATTTTCAGGTATGACCAAGAAACTTTCATTTAAAAAAAAAAAAAAAATGAGTATAGAAAAAGATTTTCCACCAAGGAGCCCTGTTTATGGAATTTAGGATCATATTTAACTGTTATTGGGCTCTCTATCAGTTTCGTTTTGTTTTGGAAAGAATATTGAATTTTTCTTCTTTCTATATACAGAAGGAAAAGGCTAAGTTTTTCCTCTCATAAAACAAAACCAGAGGATTTCATACTTCTTTCTGGGAATTTTAAACTGAACAGGCTTTAGGGATTGTTGGGAAGTAAAACCATGTAAGAATGCCTTATTCTATCTTTATTCAAGCAAAATGTCAGATATATAAAAAAGGGTAAACTGGTTTACTAGTTTCAAGGATTTATAAATATTGATAAAGACAACATTATGATTTTTGGTTTGCATGTTCATGTGCACAGAGAAGTGGCAGAAGTGGCAACTGCATCTGATTACCATGGACTACAGTCCAGATTTTCAGCTCTGCTGAAACAGCACTGCTCTGTTTTGTCGAACAACTAGAAATGGGAAAGTTTTACATCCCCTCTTCTATCTATATTGTGTAAGGTGGTTCAAAGATTCTGCTAAGAAAGATAACATTTTCTATAGGCTTCCTATGGTTTTGTAAAACAATTTAGAATCATAGGATGATAGAATATCTCAAGTTGGAAGGGACCCATAAGGATCATTGAGTCCAAATCCCTGCTCCTTCCAGAACTACCTAAAACTAAACCATATGACTAAGAGCATTGTCCAGATGCTCCTTGAACTTTGACAGGCTTGGTGCCATGACCACTTCCCTGGGGAGCCTGTTCCAGTGACCGACCACACTCTCAGTGAAGAACCTTTTCCAAATGTCCAAGCTGAACTTCTCCTGATGCAGCTTCATTCCATTTCCTCATGTCCTGTTGCTGGTCATCAGAGAGAGGACATCAGCACCTCCCCCTCCACTGCCCCCCTTCAGGAAGTTGTAGTCTGCATTGAGGTCACCCCTCAGCGTTCTCTTCTCCGAGCTGAACAAACCAAGTGACCTCAGCTGCTCCACATAGGTTTTGTCCTCGAGGCCTTCCACTGTCTTGGTCACCTTCCTTAGGACACACTCTAATAGTTTGATGTCCTTCTTATGTTGAGGAGCCCCAAACTGCACACAGGACTCGAGGTGGGGCCGCACCAGTGCAGTGTAGAGTGGGACGATCACCTCCCTCGACCAGCTAGCTGTGCTGTGCTTTACCCCAGGACATGGGTGGCCCTTTTGGCTGCCAGGACACACTGTTGATTCATATTCAACCTGCCATCAACCCAAATCCCCAGATCTCTTTTCGTGGGGCTGCTATCCAGCTACATGCAATTTGTGTGTATCTTTCCTCCTCCCCCCTCCTCCCCGCAAGACTCACCAACACCCAGTTTTCTGGATAAAGACATAATTAACAGGAGATGTTATAACACCACTGACAACAAATGTCACCAGAGTACTCATCGATTTTTTTAAGGCGAAAAACCAACTTCTTTGCTGTGTACTGGAGGAAGACACAGTGCCAAATTTCAGATACCTCTCCAGCTAAGCCTTTTTGCTCTAGGAAAGACATTGGGTAAACTGTGTGGGTTTCACTGCTATATCACCTGAATCTGTAGCTCAAAAAACTTCAACATTTATTTACACCCCAGTATAGCAAATAATACCATGCTACCCACTGGACTTTACAGATGAGGAAATAATGTAAGGCCCCTTTCTCTCCTTTTACAGTAGATGACTGTTCCACCAAAACAGGATGGTATTTAAAAACAACTATTCTTTTCTTGTTAAAGACAATCCATTTAACTTATTACTGGCAAATGCACCAGTGTTTTCTTCATGGACCTCATGTTCATTAGCTTCCTCCCTTTTCTTCCCCTCTGACCTGACTGGTAGGAATGAAAAGTGGTTGTTATGCATCCCAAAGCTATTATTAGAGCAAACACAGGAAGGATAAGAGATGTTTAATAGCTTTCTAAAGAGTTTCATATTAGCCTCTATGGGAGGAATGCTTGGTCAATAAATCAAAAATCTTTGTAGTCTCAAATTACTGTCAGCTATCCCAAAATGTTTTAAAGTATTTTAACAATGTTCTTTTGCCTTTATCTAGGAATGCTTTTGATAAGATTTTAATTGACATATTTACAGAAGCAAGTTGAGTAAATAACAATGGCTTCTGATGACTGTATTTACAAACAAATTATCACACAGATTGAAGTGTCCTGTTTTCCAAGACACGTCATTCTAGAAAAACTCAATTTTTTTCTGTTTGCTGAACTGTGTAACAGCTCACAGACTCTCATCATGTAGTTATCATTATGAGAGAGAATGTGCTGTGGCAGATATCTAAAAAGCTCTGCCAGCCAACAAACCTTTAAAAGTCACACTCTCTGGAGAAATTCACTGAGTCATCATAATATGACAACTGTGTGATTTGTTCTTAAAACCTAGTAGCTATTGTAAAACACTAAATTTATGGACTTCATTTCAATGAGATTGAGTGCGACTGAGGTCTTTGAGAACAGGAAAAGTTTAGATGGCAAGGACAGACAAGAATTAGGCAGGAGAAAGTGGGGGGAGAATCCAGAAACAAGAGGAGTAGAAGAAAGTAAAAAAAATGCAATCCCAAAAAGAACGCCAACTGGAAAGCAAAATCTGAAGTGAGACTGAACTAATGTATTTTCAGTACTCTGGAGTGGAAGGAAGAAACATTTTAGTATAATTCAGAAATAATTTTGTGTTACTCCTGAAAATATAAAAATTATAACAACTTCAAAATAACAAGCCTCCTATCTTAGGAGGAAAAGACCTAGAGGTTTGCAGGCTAAATCTGTATCTGTCTCGGTTAATTATGATGAGTATATTACGGCATATATATCTTTTGTCCAACATAACTATCAAAATTTATAAGAACTTGCAAACTACCACACACTTTAAAATAAGTGTGTTTCTTTTCATTGGATCTTTTAATTTCTATTCCAGTTGTTTTTAATGGAGAAATCAAGTAGTACTACCTACATTTAGCAAATGAGAGAATTTCTCTATTGTCTTAAACTTTTTCTTCTTATCAACTTTTCTTAATTACGAAACTATTGGTCTGTAAAATCCAGACCTCTGTTTCATGTCTATGCAGCATTGCATTTCTCTCATTTATTCAAATGGCTAAGAAGGAAAAGTTGCTTTAACAGGAAGGTCACACAAAACTTACTTCAAGGACTGGAGCTTTCCTCGTGAATATGGAATAAGAAGTGGTACTTTCCCCATTTTATTTAGCTATGCAAAGGCTATCTCTCCCAGGTGACCTGACACAGACCCAGTCAACACCATCCATAATGAAAATCAATGGCACCAAGTCACTAAACAATTACTCCATCTTCTTTAAAAATGCACAAGTCTTCAAAAAAACAAGGATTCAGAGACTGATTAATTTGCCATTTGCCTAGGAGATTGCACAAGTTGCATTATTTAAGAAGTTGGCCTTGTCTTTGTGTCCTCAAAGGATGCACCAAGATCAAAGTCTCAAACATTGTCATGTCCCCTGAAAAAAATTGGTCACTATATGATGGGAAATACAGATCTGAGCCATGGTTGTGGAAGTTTTGTAAATACCTGTTTGTGTAGGTTCCTAATGAATGTTGTTCTTCTGCACACAAAAAATACATTGACATAGTTTTGCAAACCCCGAAATTTGAGTTGGTATTGAAGAATATACAGTATTTTAAGTGTAAACCCAGAAAAATACCAATTAAAAAATATTTAGGAATGACAACCAATTTGGACTAGGAGTAAGCGTTAAAGGACCATTTTAAGGATGAGATTTTCAAAAGTGTTTTTAAACACTCAGCATCCAGGGGGCTTATGCTTTTTGTAGGCTCCTAAAAACCCTAAAACCTGAACCAATTCATGATGTCACATTTTCATCACAATCTTCCAAATGGGGATACTGCATACTTTTTCATTTCAGAAAAGATCATCTGAAGTCTCTGTGATGGTGTGCAACAGATAGTTGAAGGAAACAGTATACGCAGGGTAATCAGAGTACTGAATGCAAAAACTTTGTGGCATTTTCTTCTGCTAAAGAAGAAACCTATTGTTCAGAATTAATGTATTATATTCAGAAGAACCATACTTGCTTTCAGTGAAATTAGTTCACAAGACAAAGAAGTTTAGTGACAAAGAAAGAGTCTTAAGATAGAGGGAGACCTTTTACCAGGCTCTGTAGTGACAGAACAAGGGACAATGGTTTTAAACTTAAACTGAAAGAAGATAGATTTAGATGGGATATAAGGAAGAAATCTTTTATGGTAAGGGTGGTGAGACACTGGAACAGGTTGGCCAGAGAAGTTGTGGATGCCCCATCACTGGAAGTGTTCAAAGTCAGGTTGGACAGGGCTTTGATCTAGTGAAAGATATCCATGGCAGGGGGGTTGGACAGGTGACTTTTAAATATCACTTTCAACCAAAACTATCCCCTGACTCTATGATTTCATTATTTTTCAAGTTATTTTGACTTATCCTTGACACTTGAATAAAGAGGTCCACTAACACTTTCTAGTGGCAGTCGTGTAAGCGTTCAAGTACAAAAATATTTTCAATATCAAAATAAAGAATCAGTAAAAGATGTTGGATATGGCTCTTAAATGGAAAGAGTTCAACACAGACCCGAAAATGTTGCTCTGATTTTGCCATGTTGCTGAGCCCGTTCAGCAACAACAGCTATAGATTGCCATATTTTTTTTCAGAATTATGTGAATAATATAATGAGTCTAAGTAGACAGGAAGAAGGACATGAAAGAAGTGTAAGAAATAGTTTCCTTGACTGAAGGATGTGCTGCTCACTTCTGCAAGCAGCAATATAACATATTTGTGAGTGTGTTAATGCTCAAGCTTTGCCCTAGATGCAAGGGATGATCCCAGCAGGGAATGGGGGAGGCTGTCAGCCTCACACAAAGTCTTGGCTGTTCACTTCCTCTATTCCTAATTTCTCTCCTTCTCCTTTAAAACGTCATCTAAGCCACCTTGGACCTAATCTTCAGACTGAGCTTGTTTTTTGTTTCAACAGAGGACTATGTACTTTAAACAACAGCTTTCTTTCCAGTGTGCTTGACTTCTGTATCTGTTCTCTACATAAACTTATATCTTAAAAGATACATAACTGGCATAAATAATATATATTTACGTATATGCTTTTATGTATATGTGTATGTTTCTATATAAATATGTATATTGTATATATGTGTATATATATAAACTTTACTATTTTCCTCTACATAGTTATTTCATTCTCTTTTATTCAATTCTTCCCAAAGCTTTATTATGTCTTAAAACAGCTCATGTCATTTATAAAAGATTAGAAAATCTCTTCTACTATTCTCTCCATCATACCAAACTTCATTCCTGTGTTGGTTTTTCATTTATAGCCTGGATACTAGCCCCTGTCAGCACAGAAATGTGTATTCAGATGAACTTCTGGGTTTGTTTCTGAGGTGATTATTTGTGCCTTTCAACAAGGTGTGCGGTTCAGTTGTCAGTGACCTTTTCTGCTGGAGAGTTTTTGTAACCATTACAAAAACATCACCTATGTAATCTGATTTCTGTAATGTCTAACTAATTTACTTCAGATTCATCATTGTGGAAATAGGGATTAGTCCTGAAATACTGTTAGCTGTAGCTGAAATCACAGGATTAGGCCACACACTGATGTACAATAACAATGAAATCTCATGTACACTGTGTAGTGACAAATCAAAATAACTCATCACCATGATACAACATTACCAGAGCCACCAGAGCCCAGATGGTGGAAGGTATTTAGGCACCTAAGATTATTGATCTTGCACTATCTGACTCCATTATGAAATCAATGGGAACTGCTTGATGTTCAAAGCTTTTGTAAAATCAAGCGGTCAATTCAGGGACATAAATATAGATTTAGAAATCAAACCTTGGACAACCTGTTTTTTTAAAAACTTGACTCTGGGAGACCAGCACAGCAATATTAAAGGTCATGTGCAAATCAAAGAACATTGACAAGAATGCTGTTTTGGGGATAGATTTTAAAGATTGACTCCAAAGTGGTATGAAATTACAAGTTGTAATGTAGTCTCTCTCCTAAATCAATTTGTTTGTGGTTTGTATTATTAGTACAACCACTTGATATGACACTGAATGCAACTTTGAAAATAAGGACATTTCTTCTTTGCTTTCAGGAAGTTATAGTAGCTGATTTCTTTTTTTTTTTTTTTCTGGTGTCAGCTTGAGTGAGTGCTCTTGATATTTTCTTCAGTTAAAATTAACACTGCCAAAAATCAAGGACCTTTGTTTCTTTGAAACTGTATTAAATAACTCATACACCAAAAGAAACTATAAGTCTTTGGTCAGAATAATAAAAAAATATCCTTAGATAGTTGCACTTTGTCTAGTCGATGCTTCCAGACTCCTGTCTAAACTAAGAAAGAGCTATGCAGGAACTGTAGTGATGTACCACTTTGTAGTGGTAGTGTACAAGCCTTAAGTACAATGATACTGCAGGACTAATCCTGTAAAACTGATGGATCTCACAACTAAAGCCACAAGTCTTATGAGGAGCCGCTGAGGGAACTGAGGTTGTTTAGTCTGGAAAAAAGGAGGTTGAAGGGAGATCTTATCGCTCTCTACAACTACCTGAAAGGAGGTTGTGGTGAGGTGGGTGTTGGTCTCTTTTCCCAGCTAACAAGTGATAGGACAAGAAGAAACAGCCTCAAGTTGCGCCAGGGGAGGTTTAGATTGGATATTAGGAAAAATTTCTTCACTGAAAGGGTTGTCAAGCATTGGAACAGGCTGCCCAGGGAAGTTGATGTCCAGGTTAGGTCCCCATCCCTGGAGGTATTTAAAAGACGTGTAGATGTGGTGCTTAGGGACACAGTTTGGTGATGGACTTGGCACTGTTAGGTTAACGGTTGGACTCGGTGATCTTAAAGGTCTTTTCCAACCTAAATGATTCTATGATTCTATGATTCTATTTACTGCATGATGATGAGTGGGATTTTTTCCTCTGATGCCAGTTACATACACGTTTGTTCAAGGGAAGTACCTTGACTGTAAGATTTTTTTACAGCAAATATGCTTACTAGTCAGTTTTGCTCATATAGAAAATAATTTCTGGGTCAGTGAGAAATAAATCAGGATTGATCCTAATGTTAGTTAGGGCTGGGCAAATATCACAACAAATTTCTGTATACATTCTTCCGGATTTCAGAGGATCTGAGGAAGAGAAATACTGCATCGAGTCTCAGCTAGCTGGACTGAAGAGAGGGAAAGCAGTCTTGCCTTTAAGATACATGACTGGGGTTCATATAGTGGGGAGTTGCTGGCTTTACCATTTTGCTCCCTTGGCACGGATCTCTCTTCTGTGCCTGAGCTCTCACTTGCACTGTCCCTCTCCAGTGGTTTGTTTTATCCATAGAAGGCTTAAGGCTGACAGAAAAAAAAAGGTGCATATTCAATTTTAAAACCTGAGTTGTCCCATGTGATTAGTCTCAGACTCTGACGCAGAAATTAATTAAAAATGTGCGTAGCTTTCTGAAGAATCACAGTGCACTTCAAGGCAGGTAGGCATTGCGGTCTCAGCGCTGGCACCCAGGCACTCACCCTGGATGCAGTTGGGCGATGGGTAAATGCATCCCCGCACGCATCCTGCAACCCCTGCCACCAGCCCTTTCTGCCACACTGTTCCTGCCCATGCACCCCAGTGTCCCCCCAGGGTGTGCAGAGGGATGGGGCATGCTCCGGCTTCTGATGACGGTCGGGGAGCCGGCAAGGCTGTGTGCCAGGAAACACACACTGCACACTGCAGGCTTTCTATTGTCATGCATTCATGCAGTGCCCAACACAATCTGAGTTGAATGATTTACAGAATATCCTCCACTATTCGTATTCTGCTTTATATTTGTCAGTTTGTGGCATTTTAACCTTTTTTTCATTCTGATGTACTAACACAAATAAATACTACTGAGGTTATTTGCAGAAATTACAATGTGTATTCATATTGTGGCTTTTTCATGTAACTGAGTCAAATCATCTACTTTTAAGTTTAAAATATTACTATGAGGCAAAACCCAATTTGTTTTAGTCCTATGTGACACAGCAATATCACTGTAAGATTATACAGTCCCCTTAGTTATAAATGCCTTTACTACCTCTGGGACAGAAGAACTAATTAAAAATAAAATTAGTAATTAAAAGTTCCAAGCTTGTCAATAAAAATATAGAATCAATGCAACTTGAAACATTAACAAAACAGTATAACTGTCATAGATACTACAGAAGTTCTACTTTATTTGCAGATTGATTAAAAATTGGAAAACATTAACATTAATTGCCATCTCTAAGGGATCTATACATTTCAATGTAGGTATACTTTTATATCAAGCATTTCCCAGCTTTTCTTTCTGTTTACATAATTCCATTGTAGATGAATAATTTTCATTATAATGTAAAGAACATGTCATGAAAGCACAATAACTTCACAGTTCTGTGTTTCAGCAGTTCAGGATACTGTATTTATTTTCCCTTGGCAGGTGGTGATTTTGAAATTGCTTTTCTTCACTGAAAACATCTAAAATATAAGTATCTGATTTCTTTCTTCATCTGCTTACCTGTATTTGTTTTTTAAAATTTTGGGGGCAGAAGAGTTTGATAAGGAAAAAGAAAAAGACTGAGCTTCATATGGACATACACATTTTTTGGAGTGGTGATCTGAAACCTGACCAATTGAGAGTACTAAAAATATGGATAGTCTTTGTGAAATAAAGGTGCTGTAAAACTGCTACACAATCCTTTGCATTTTTTCTCATAGTGGAGAAGACACACAGAGAAAGAGATCTTTTTGTGTAACTGACATGATGGGGAAGGATAACTGATATTATTCAATGAAGGCATGTAAATGCAACTCAGACTTCAAAAAATTGCCATGATCTTTCCGGGTTCTATGTAAATTTGCTCAGCTATAACAAAGGGACTCCTGCTGTGTAGCTAGGTTGAACTGAACCGAAATGATTATAGACTCCAGCTGTAGATCTTTGCCCTACTTCTTTATGAATCCTGTATTGATGATATTATTTCCCAGAGTTACCATCTGTTGCTCGGTACCCCAAGACAGCAGTGTCTATACTTGTTCATTTTACATATCTCATGGCCCTAATATTGACTGCAACCTCTTTGCTTAAGAAAAAGTTTCTTTGCAGCTGTAATGTTTATAACCACAAACATATTGTCAGTTTGCAAAGAGTACCTAGCAATAGAGAGAGCAGTCCATAATACTGCAAACCAGTCACTTTTCAGTAACTAACCCTTCACAAATATGAATATAGACAAACAGGTATCCTTTTAAGAAATCCTTATATTGCACTTCCTTGTTGTAAAATATGTCAACATGTTTCTTAACACTAAGCCCCCATGGTTCCCTAAAATAACATAAAGTAATATTTTGACAGAAATTACAATTAACATGGATTTTAAACTTCTGTATCAAGTCATTACATTGCACAATTTGTTTCTGCTGTTTAAGCCAGAAGGACTGGCAGGGGCTAACAGTTGTCTCCTGAAGGAGACTTTGCAGCCAGGCTGTATTTAGTAGCTAGGTCCTATTCATATAGGACTGTAAATATGTAATTTATTTCATAGTATTTCCTGGTAGTGCCATCAATCCTAGGATGTGATACAGTAATCTAGGATTAGCAAAAGCGTTGGCAGTATTCCCTGGCTTTTCCTTTCTTTCTTCCCCTTGAAACTGCTCCCCATGAGCCACAGTTCAGGCTGACCTACGCATCCTTCTGCGGGTGGAAGAGAAATCAGTGCCCTCCTGACCCCTTTACTCATGCTACCTGAGTGATCCAGAAATGTAGGAAGAGGGCTGGCTCCGCCGCAGCCCTTTTACCTTTCCCTAGAGTAGAGTGCTGCAAGGAAGCAAACAAAACCATCCCTCTGCTGACCCCTAACCGCTCAGAGTGAAGTGGGATAGAGGCAGCAGCTGCCTATGCCGTATATACAAGCTGTATCTCACAATCCACTGAGAAAGGAAGCTGCAGCAGGAGACTTGTTACCTTGAGGAAACAATGCCTCCCTGGGTTACTCAAGGGTTCATTCAGCTATTGCTCAGCCCTTTGTCCTAGGCTGTGCCTGAAGTCTCAAGCTGGCCCACAAGGAATTCCCTAATAGCTATTATGGTATGTCATTGCAGTTAAATCTCAGGATAATTCTGCAAGTAAATGATACGATTCAAAGGTGTGACTCTGTATCAAAGAGACTGATTCTAATACAGTAGCGGTAAACGTCTGATTCCTTTTGTGCAAGGTTTCCAAAAGTGGTTTTATTTTATGATCCATCTTTTCATCTCCATCATATCAGTTTCCAGGCGTGAAAAAAACAAATCCAAAACGTCTCCTAAAATGACAGCCTGCCTGCCCCTGACCATGGAGCTTCTGAAATCATGCTGAGCATCTCATTAAAGGACTCTCAATTATGGTTGGCTTTCTGCCTGAAATTTGCATGTGAAGGGTGATTGCTAGCCTCAAGGAACTACTTTTTTCTTTTACCCTGAAAAATGAAAGCTTCTGAAGAGAGAAATTTGCAAACTGTCCATGTTTATAGTAGGCCAAAGTCTTCTCTTTAGTGTTCCAGTCTAATATCTAGAGGAGTACTTATAGCCAGAGGATGAAGAGAGGGGAATGTATGAGAAACTAATTCCAATGCCCATGCAGCTGAAAATGGATCATTGCAATCATTGTCACTAACTTGGCCCCAGCCTTCTCCTCCAGCAAAGGAAAGAGCAAAATTCACCAGATGCCTTCCGAAATGCAAAAAAAAAAAAAAAAAAAAGGGCCATCTCACAGCAAAATGTTATAATTTCTTCAGCTCAGAAGTCCCAAACTGTACTCACCCTTCTCACAGAAAGCAGCAGGCTTCTGCTGAGTGCAGAACAGGATTTGTCGACTCCTGTTGGCAAACGTGAGTGGGGTGCAGGGAGTCTGCAGTCAACATGCCTGCTGATTTCACTGGTATCTCTTACAGGAGGAAGGTAAACATTGACTCAGATTGCAATTTTCCCTATATTTTTCACATTACTCTTTTGCAGAAGGACAAAATATCTTCATTTCAAAATTTTATTCAACTTTTTCTTTCATTATATTACAGCAACACATCTTGGTATGAGCACGATCTCATGTGAAGGGACAAATCATAACAGACTACAGTTACTATTCCTTCTAATAAAAAGAAATTGCTATAGTGTCAGATGGATTTCTACTAAAATAGTTACACTAGTGCATCTAGCAGGAGAATATGCAGAGAATGTTAACATTAATGTTAACTGCACAAGGTGCAGTTTTTTCCTCTGTTTATGCACAGGAACAATATTAATTAATTGTAAAATGGATAAAAGGTATAGTCTTGAAAATTAACAGTGATTTAATGGAAAAGAAAACAGTCTGACCATTATTTAATATTAGTACTACATTAATGTTGTATCAGTGATAAACAGTGTAAAAGTTATACCACAGCAAAGGAGAAGTAAGGAATTGCTTTTTTTTATTTGCTTTTACGAGCACCCTTTCCACTGTAAGTACTACAATTTAAATCACATACATGAATTGCAATGAGAATGTAAAACTAGATTTGCAGATACTACAGCTGCATTAAGCATTAAAATAAAACTTGTTTACTGTCAGTAAAAATATTTTTAACATTGAAAATAATTTTAATTTCAAAATTACTTATACTTTAAAGTTCAATGAATTAACGCTGAGACATCTACATGAAAACTGAATTCTGTTTCACATATTTTTGACTTAAAATATGCTATATTTGTTGCAAAAATATGTATAACAAGACATTGGAACACTCTAAATATTTATTAGATATATTATGATTTTGTGCAATATAAACTGTCCATTTTGTCTCTGGCAAAGTAAATGTTTATTATTCTTTCCCTTCAATAAATAAAAATACCCCTTTTCAAGAGAATTAAACTGAGCTGTTTTGATTGTAACCGAGCATGTAAAAGGATATATTTAACAGTTTTCACACACTACAAACCACAAACTGGATTAAGGACAAAACAGTTCATTTAGTCCATTTGCTCTGTATCCATATTTCCAATAATTTCAAAATAAGTAAAAACTTCAAAAATTTATTTTGGTATTGTGGTTTTTTTGTTGTTGTTGTTGTTGTTGTTTATACTCTGAAGTAGTTTAAAACACAGTATATTTAAATGTTAAAATAGTTTCAAGGAAGATTATTAACATAGAGAAGATGCTACTTACTTCGAATTTCAGGAAAATCTATTCCATAAAAACTCTTTATTTTGGAATGCCTTTGATTTTTTTTTTTTTTTTTTTTTTTAATGGTTTCTGATAATAATCTGTAAGGCATTGTTAAGAAAAAAAATACACCTCATCAGATATTCTGTGCAGATCGCAAAATTCTCCTGATAAATCAGCTCTATTCTCAAAGTGACAATTCTTAGTTTGAGTTCCAGGCTGTACTGCAGCTCAATAAATTCAGGGAACAGAAGAAAAAGCAGAAAAATACTCCAGAATGCAAACTCTGGGAAAAAAAAAAGTTATATATATTGTCTTTGTTGCTTAAAGATTAAGAGTTTTGTTCTGATATTTAGTTTCTTCTACTTTATTTTGTGCCTATGTTCTTGCTTCTTCAAGTCCCTAGTACCTATTGTCATTGACTTTAATAAAACTGGTCTGAATGAAATAAAAAACACAGAAATCTCTCCTTCTGCTGGGCTCAGCCCAGCCAGCAAGCAGCCTGTGCCTTTAGCAGATGTTTCTGCTTTAAACTTAAGACAGCTAAAACTTTAGGTACTTGTTTTAACTACTGTTCTGGGTGCAAAAGCCACCACAGAATAGCATAGAAATTTACCACCTGATGCCCACAGCAAACTACTGACCTTCGTGGCAATATCACAACACGAATTTAGGACTGCGAACAACCGAACAGGTTTATAAAGGCATGATGTTAATGTTTCACCATTGCCCAAAGAGGGGTCTCCAACAGGCCAGTTCTGAGAGCTATCACATGCCTTTGGTCCATGCGGACCACTGAGAGCGGGGGCATTCCCCGTGCACATTGCTTGAGCAACTCGAGTATTTAGAGGGACACAACATGGCATTGTGGTCTGGGATGGTCTGTGCTTCTGTCCCTGACTCTACTGCTGATTCTCAGGGGATCTTCGGCAGTTAATTTTATTCCACATGTTGAGCATCGTTAGGTACTTGGGATCAGCAGTTATCAAATGGAGTTGGGTGGCTAGAAGCCACTGAGGATCTGGGGCTTCATCTCCCTGTGTCTGTGTTGTTCTACCTGTAAAAAGGGGAAAATACTTTTTGAGGAAAAACTAAGAGACACAAGAACAGTGAACTACCATTGCACGACCAAGCTCAAACAGTTGATTTTTCCCCTCTTATCAAGTAACAGAAGCTCTTCCCTCTTCTTTCTCATAAAGCTCACAATGCCAGAAACCTCCCACGCTTTATTTAAGATACAGTTCTTTTGGTTTCACCAGTAAGATGAGTATGTATGTACTCTTTGTCCTGTTCAGCTCAGTAACATGTTGTCCTGGTTTCAGCTGGGATAGAGTTAAATTTCTTCCTAGTATTGCGGTTTGGATTTAGTATGAGAAGAATGTTGGTAACACACTGATGTTTTCAGTTGTCGCTAAGTACCCTATCAAGGACAGCTTCCATGCTACCAAGCAGAGGATGGGAGGGACCATAGTCGGGACAGCTAGCCCAGCTGGCCAATGAGGTATTCCATACCATGTGACGTCATGCTCAGTATATGAATGGTAGGTGTGATCCAGGAAGTAGCGATTGCTACTTGGTTGTCGATCAGCACGGGTGGTGAGCAATTGCATTGTGCATCACTCATTTTGTATATTCTAGAATTATTATTATTATTTTCCCTTTTCTCTTCTATTAAACTGTCTTTATCTCAGCCCATGAGTTTTTCTCACTCTTACCCTTCCGATTCTCTCCCCGTCCCACTACGGGGGGTGTGGGGGGAGTGAGTGAGTGGCTGCGTGGTATTTGGCTGCCTGCCAGGTTAAACCACGACATGTCAAGACAACCCTTGGCCATTTTTTATTAGAAATAAATCATTGATCTATTTGATTCTATGGTCTCTGAGGGCATAGAGGAATTTTCATTTGTTATTTCATATAAGGAGCAGAGATTTGTCTCTAATGATTTAATTGAGAAAGACAGAAGAGGAAATAAGTAAGGTTTCTGTTTGACAAAAAGCTTATAGACTTGTTTAATTCCATTTAAAAATTCCTTTAAAAATCAAAAATATTCATCATGACATTTCTGGTTTGGGTCTGTATTTAGGTTTTAGAAAGTGAAAGAAAACAGGATCCAATGGGCAGATCACCCAGTATAAAAGACACTGGGTTAAATGCCTAGATTAATTTTTGGTCACCTAGTCTTAAAATTCTCAGCTTTGAGTTAGCACCAACAGGCATGTTTTAGGAAAGGTCCCTCATTTTTTTCCTCTTCTCACTTGGTCTTCAGTAGATAGCAAATCCTTTTGGATAACAGCAAGTCCTTTGACATAATTTAGAACAGTTAAAACCAGGAGGATTCTTCTTATGAAACCTACAAGCACCTGAATGACATACAAAATGCAGAAACTAAGTAGTAAATAAAGTTTGAATATTTCCTTAGCAAAAAGAAAGGACAGCAAAGCTCCCAACACATTGTAAGAACCGACCACATAATTATCAGAACAGGTAAATTTTTGCACAGTGAATCATCCATCATTTGGCTTTAGATTTTTTGCCATGCTTTCATGTCCTGCTTTTAACCAGGTATGTTTCTTACCTCCATTCTTCTCCCACTGCCTTGTAATTCAGTGAAAACTTTCATTAGATTGTACTACAAATACAAAAATACCTTTAGAGTCTTGGAAACCTGCAGTACCTTTCCTAAGGGTTGCACATAAGAGCCTAGTAAAATGCAGAACTTTTATCTGCTTTCCAGGACCCTTCTGGGGAGGACTGGAGAATCTCAGTAAGATTCTAGAAACTAAATGAAGACTAAAATAGACAGCAATCGTTGATGACATAAGATTTGTCATCTGTAGAAAAAAAACTTCTGTAGGTTATTTTTTCCCCTCAGATTTAATGTCTGAGCCTGTCTGTTTAATATCTTAAGATATTTTTAAGCCTTCTGTGTTTCCAGATTTCCTTCCTAAAGTGTGTGCATGCTGCTGTAGGCTCACCTGCTTGCAGAAATGTCTGAAGAGGCAAAACCTTTTCACTATTCTCAATCATCAGTTCTAGCTTGCCTTCAAAAGCTAGAAGCCTTTTCTCCCTCTCCTTTTATCAGATTACTCTCTTCTTTTTCTCATTTTCCAAATCCCAGAGAAGTTTTCCTTTAGAGGTACTTCCATCTGAAATTCATTTTTTTCACTATCAATCTCATCAGCTGTCATTTGTAATCTCAATCCAAAGCACATCTCTCCTGTACTCATGCAGCCCAGTATTTCTTTCATTTAGTTACTGGTTTTGATGTCAGATTTAGCATGTACTACTGTTTGAATGGTGCCTTTGATTTAGTTTTGCAGAAAAAATGTATCATATGTACAGTGGAAAAACCTTAGCTTTGTGAAGACTGGAATCATGAATGAAACTCTTTCTAAAACCCAGGAAGTTTATTTTGCAATATATTAATTTTCATAATATAGGGTGTTAAAATACTTTATTGGAATACTGAAATGGAATTGTTTTCTCTTCCAGTTTTGATGTAGCTTTCTTATACATGAAGACTTACTATGTAACACAAAGACAGGAACTAGAAATATTTAAAATCACTAAATGGGGATTAGAGAAATGGACTGAGGTAGCACAAAATACTCTGCACTGCCAGTGGTGCTCCTGCTCAGAGGAAGATAGATTGTTAGCTGCTGTAAATCAGCACAGCTCCAGAAGCCACTGGAGCTGCACCAATTTATGCAAACTGAAGTTGCAGCCCTGGAAAACAATAACCTAGTAAAGATAGAAACAATGGAAAGCAAAATTAACATCTTTCTAAAAAAAGATTGCCTTTTACTATTTATTATTCTTGTGTCACTGAAGTAATAACAGCCGCTCTGAAAAGACAAAAGGTAATTCTGACCAGCAGGAAAAAGGTCCGGGATAACGGACCCAGAGCCAAAACACAGCCTGCCTGTGCTGCTGAAAGAGTTGGGTTTTTTTTCCATTCATGAGAACGTACACAGTCATAATAACCAGGACACATCAAAATTAATCCATCTTCTATAACGGAAACAGGTATACTGGATCAAACTATAGTTGTAATAGCTGTAATTCAGCATGTCTTTGAATCTGGCTGGTACTGTATATTACGAAATGGAATACAAGAAGGTCAGGTAATGTTTCCTTTGATTTTTGGGACTTCTTGGGACAAAAGTTGCATTTACATCTGCAAAAGCCCTGCTAGACATTTCTGCCATTAATTCTTCTGATTTATTGTTGGCATTGTACTCGACATAGTCGCAGTAACTTCTGTGGCTGTGTTGGTCATTCAGTTTTAAAACTCATTCTTTAAAAAATTAAACTAAGCAAACCCTCTGATATATATCTGATCATATAATTTGGTAATTTTGACTGAATTCTATGCCACAAAATATGTTTTAAAGGTATGCATGATCAGTATTTTAAAGAAAATAACAGTCATCTCTCAAATAAGGAAGTTTATCCAATCTCCATCTGCTTCAGTCTGGGAAATCAGTCTTGAGAAATTAGCAGCATTGAGGAATAGCTACCTTGATATGTGCCTGTTTATAAACTGTGGTTTCTATGCTATGGCTATTTGTCTACTTTTGTACTACATATTATGGAGGTATAGTAAACCAAACTCACCTGTAATGGACTTGTTCTAGAACAAGTGTTGTTACTGCAGCTCTATACAAACATCTTATGATGTCTCATCTTTGCTACTTATTCCTTCCCCACCAAAAAAAAACCCAACCAAAAACAAACAAAAAAATTTTCCAAGGCAAAAAACTGCCTCAGGTGATGTTCAAAGTCAGATTTTGTCACAAATTCTGCAAGAACATTTCAAGTTACCACAAAATGCAACAGGTTAGGATAATTTCCTAAACCAATCAGTTAACAACAGTTACTGCTGCTGTTAGCAACATCTTCAACTTCTTTTTCTTCCTGATTCTAACTACACTGAACAAATCTTTGGCTAAAACTCTAGCTCAATACTGGCATAGCAACTGGAAATTTATATTTTCTACATCTCAATGTCATCTTCACATTATTTAAAGCAATATACTGCATTGGACTGTCAATCCCTTCCCTTATTAATTTTGTACATTTTTGTACTATTTTAAAGTGAATGTATCAATTAATAGCATTCTGGATAGATCTGACTAATGCAAAGCCTTATTTTTCAGCACTGTTTTTAAGGAAGGTGCACTCAGAGGTCCCCAGCTCTAGCATCAGAATGACTAGTTCCACACTCAAAAGTCACTTTCACAGAAAGTGAAAACTATCTGGAAGAAAAAGTCAAGTTATTTAAAACAGATGTGAACATAGTTTCTTACTTTACTTATCACAAACAGGTAATTTTATGGGTATTACTTGACAAAAATACTTATTTAAGTTAATGAGTATCATGCAAACTAGAAGACACAATTGGTCTCAGTTCACCAAATTCAGCTACCAGTTATGTGCAACATTAATTTCTGTAAATTTGTCTATCATTACTTTGTGAATCAGAATTATTCAAATATAGACCAAAAGGTATATATAATGCACAAATTTGGCTCCCCATCTGTCTCCTAAAATCTACTCTGTCCAACATATTTGCATCTGGCATTTTGGCTTCATCTTTTGTCGGTATTGAGTTTGTTCTCAAGCAATGATATCCTTAAGGCTAAGTAATGTTCAAGTCTGGGCTTTAAACTGAGGATAGACTTTACTTATACTATGAAACTATTGTGAATGGTGTTATTCATAAGACCTTTATTCTATGTCAAATCTGAAATATACCAGGCCAATTGTATTAAAATACTAAAATACTTGTTTTCCCCAAGACACACTGGAATGGATAAAGAACATTACTTTCTGTTTCACTGTGCTTCTGGTTCAAGGCTATTAGCTCAGGTTTGCAGAAGGAGTTTATTCTACATTACTAACTGCAATAACTCTGTTATATATCACTATATAGTGGAAAAAATACCTGAAATTTCTGGTAGAAAATACCACATCACTCATCTTTCTAGTGCTTCGAAATTGAATTATTCACTGGAAAATAATCACACTACTATCTCTTTTAAAACACATCTTTTTCTGTTCTTCCCTACTCTCTTATGGTCATTCTGCAAAGTCTCTTTTGTATATATTTGATGAACAGTTGAGAGTCATGCTGCTAAATACTGTTTCGTTCCAATGAGCCTTCCATTGCTCAGTAAAGCTTTTATTTTAAGATTCAGGGTTTGTTCTTATAGGTAACTTGTTACCTTTACAATAGTCAAGCCATTACCAGGCTTCTGTCCTCTGTTTTTCTTTAAAAGGATTTTCTTTGTGGTACTTTTCAGCTCTTATACCCCATACTTTGGATTGTGGTTCATAAATAAAGGTAAAACTAATTACCATCAAGCCCTCTTTTAGCCAGGATTCCAAAATCAAACTGGTGTTAGAATCAGGGCTATTCACCTATTTTAATTTCAAAACCCCACTCAGTGGTATGCACAGATTTTGGAATCCTGCTCCTGACTCCCCTCTGAGGAGCCTCTCTCAAACCATGTCTGTCAACACG